>JADANN010000406.1:0-97484 GCA_018806985.1 Angiostrongylus vasorum
AAGTCAGCCACATATACTTTTTTTTGGAAGTCACTAACTCACAGTGGCTCGTGGACGCCCTATTTGCGGGCCGTAGAGGAACTGAAAGCTTCCAGAGACCTGGAGACTTAACCGATCCGATGTCCATGCGTCTATTACAGTCCACCACTTCCCATTGCGATACACGCGAAAATTTGGTATGACGGAATTTTTTTTCACGAAAACGGGCTTTCCACTACGGTAGCTAATCAGAAATGCAAGGAATATTTTGTGGCGGTACTAATCATAGCTCGGAAATTCATCGAAACACTACGAAGGTGCTTCATCAGCTTCCTTCATCTTTCATGAAAACATCATAAAACGGCCGACAATGTTCTCGTTTTTTTACGGGCGAAGACGAGAAACTCTGTGGCAGAAACACGTCGTGAATAGTTCTGACTGCATATTGGAATTGAGTGAGAGTTCCACATTTGTCGTCTTAAACGCTGCTTGCTTGATAGCAAGAATTTCCTACAGAGAATTCCTAGACTTTTCTGTACGTCACCGAAAGAGCTCACATGGCTGCCCCTTCGTCCAGTGTTCTATCAATCCTGTTTAGGATGACTCGAGTGTAAAGACGACACAGCAAGCAGGTTGGGCGATAGTTGCCCGTATCGTGGAGGTCACCCTTGCTGAACATTAGCATGGTCCTGCTGGTCTTCCACTGAGTAGCGACCTTGCATTCGGATTGGTACCGTGTGAAAAAGCCGAGCCAATGTGTTTACAAGGACTGGCGGAAAGTTTTTTAGGTGTTCAAATCTTATCCTGTCCGTTCCTGGAGTTGTTCGACTTCTTTTTACCAACGAAATGGCATGTCGGATTTTGGAAGAGACAGCCGGTGATACAATCCATCCTCCTTTTCTCCACATGACAGAAGGTGGACGTGGCTATAGAAGAGATCTGAGTAGTATCCGTGAACGGTTTTCTCCACTGCCTTTCTGGACGCTGTAGCTGTTCCATCTGGACGTCGGAGTGCAATCATCTTCGTCTTGTAATCAGCGACGCTTCGGTGGGCACAGAAACCAGTGTCGCTCTTCTGTTTCTGGTCACAGCTTTTCCCCTTTATATTTTGAAAGTAAATGAAAACGATGACTTTGCTACATGTCGCCTCCCTTGAAGCAAAAGAATGTCGCACAAGCTTTAAGCTCTGGATAGTTCCGTTCTGGCATTCTATGCTTCAACATTTCTACTCCATATTCGTAGCACATATTGGCGCCAACTTATTCTATAGCATCTGTGCTTCTGTTTGAATTCATTTTCAGCTGATACATTGACGCGGCAGAGGCTCGCTATATCATCAAGTTTCGGGTGAAAGTAGTATTGCCGAAGCAATAATGCGAACATGGTTCCGGAAATTCCGAACTGGTCATGTCGAATTCGAAGTGAAGGAAGGCCGCTGACGTCCCTAATGAACTTCAAAGAGAAGGCATTAGTGGAAGCAAACACACGAATGAACAACTGTTCAAGAGCATGCAGAACAGCTTGTTGTAAACGCAGGAACAATTTCCACTCAATTGAATCGCGTAGAGAAGGCAAAAAAATCGACAATTGGGTGGGGGCACGAATCAAAGGATAATCAAAAAAAATTGCCGTTTTGAAGCATCGTCTGCTTTTGTTCTGCTCAACTAGAACGACCCTCTTCTTGATCTAGTTGTTACATGAGATGAGAATTGGATTCATTACGATAAGGGGCGACGTTCAGCTCAATAGTTAGATTGTGATCAGGCTCCATAGCACTTCTCGAAGCCGAAAATTGCACCAATAAAGGTTATGGTGACTGTTTGGTGGCTTGCAGGCTGGAAAATTTATCACAGCTTTTTTGAACCAAGGGCGAAACACTTACGGCAGAGGAACATTAGCAACAAATCGACGAAATGCACCGCATGCTCCAACAACCACGAGTAGACTTAATCAACATAAAAGGTCCAATTCTTCTCGACGACAGTGCCCGGCTTAACGTTGTGGAACCAGCTCTTCAGAAGTTGAACAAAGGACTTCAAAACTTTGCCTCATCCGCTATAATCATCAGATCTCTCGCCTATCGACTATCACTTCTTCAAGCACCTTAACAACTTCCTGCACGAGAAATGGTTCACCAACCACGATGAGACAAAAAGTGGATTCAAGGAATTCACCGCATCCAGAACTCCAGAATTTTGCGCAACTGGAAACAAGTAAAGCATTGGGAAAGTTGTGTCGATTCCAACGTTGCTTATTTCGGTTAATAAAATTTAACGCGGAAAACGTTGTCGTTGTTTAAAGTTTACATCCAAAGCCAGACATTCCATTTGTTAGAATCTAATATAGATACCTAGATCACTTGCTGATCATTATGTACACGGAGAATTTTCAACAGGCTAACTAGAATTGGACTAAATTTTTTTTAATCTAGAACACTTCAATGCGATTTTTACGTCCACTTAATTATTGAGAAAATATGTTAATAACTAATTTATTGGTCTAATAAGGCAACGCTATAAAATACCACAGAAATGAATTGTCCGCCACAAACAGTTTGTGGATGGTTTCTCGCTTTATGAGACCGTGGCAGATGCCGAGAAGAAGTTCGATCCAAAGGAACCAGATTGCAAGGCTCGAATCACTCTGTCCACCACTCTTTGCCACATCTCTTTCGACCAATTCGCCATGATGACTTTTCTGGTCTGCAGAGATCGTTTTTCTTTTCATAACGCATTGTCAGTTGAATTCATACTGGACCTATACACTGACTTGGGGCACCCTACCGATGTGATATCAACTGACTGTAGCTATCCTCAAGTACAACACTAGTACCAATACGCCTACATCGGAGGAGCTACACTTACCCATCCCTTATTTCAAGGTAAACTCTAAAATTTCATACACAAGTGAAGCAAATACACGTCTGAATCTAAGATAAATGTGATGGTAAAATCCATGCTATTACCTCACTTACCTGGAAGCTTGGACGGTCCGTCCTCACGAGCTGTGCGCAACCCAGCGCATATGCCATTCGTTCCTTTCTCTCGCAATCGTAGTCCATGGTGGTGGCCTTGTTCGAGCATGGTAGCCCGTGCGAGTCTCGTACCGTGATCTGTAAAGCAACTGCAGCTGCGGCTACAGCTGATTAACTTTGTTCACGAACACGCCCGCCCAACATGCAGGTGGTCCTCCTGGGGGACGCTTGCATTCTCTTGTGGTCCACTCTACTGTTCTTTTCGTCCATCTGTCGTCCGTTCTTCTCATTGTGTGACCGACCCATCTATGTTTCGCTATCGATGTGTATTGTGAAAATAGATGCGCTGGCAATTTTCTATGAGTTCGTTTATACTTCTTGTTATAACTTATATATAACTTTATATATATAAATATATAGATCGGTCCGACCTCACATATATATTTAGAGCAAGGACACCGCAATGGTAAGTGATGCGGATTATTAGAAAGGTAGGTGCCGGTTCGACCCCTTCCCAACGCTCTCCTCTAATACACGTGGAAACGCCTCAGCTCGGCTGTCTTCATGATTGCAGAGACAATTGACTCGACTACGGCCATCCTACGACATAGTCCTATTTTATATAGACGAAATCCTCAAGCAGTAGTCGAAACAACCCGCGAAACAAGCTGAAATCCAAGTAAAAAAACACGATGGTTTCTTAACTCTCCTCTCATCCCTCTCACACGAAAAGGGCGCTTGTAAGAAATATGTTTCGAACAGCAATCAGCGTATGCACAGGAAGAGGCAGAAGGAAGATTCCATATAAATGATGTGATAACGAGCCATTTCCAATCTCTGTGAAACTGTAGCTCCTCGGGACAAGTGTAGAGAAAGAACCACGCGTCCAAACGGTAATTCTCGAGAGAATAGGTTCCGTTCATCTTTGTTCCTAATTTCAAACGAAACAGATGCAACTGTAAAAAGTTGCTCAAGAAGGGCGGTTTAGAGAATTCGGTAGAAATTATTGGATAATCAACGAACGCTTTATGACGCTAACTAGTTTGTAACCGTTTCTAAGAACGTCTACGCGAAACAAGCAGTTGCATAATTTTCACTAAGGCGAGCAACAGTGACCTTTCATAAAGCGTTTGGACAAGAATACGCCGGCGAAGCGGGAAGACCCCTTTATGTTCCTCCAAAAGAACACCTAGGTTGTAAACTTAAACTAAATACTCCACCACACGCGCATAGGGCACAGAGAATTAACCGGAAGAAATCTGAAGTGGACGTTGCCATTCTCGCTCAGGAATAGAAAATGTCAGGACCAGGACGCAAAACTCTCGACTCGAAGCATTATGGATAAATCCCAAAAATCCGGGAATGAACAGCAAGGAGGAATTTTTCGTTACCACACGTGATCCAACACGGTATTTGGGAGTGATGTTTTAATGTGAGAGAGGCACATTATGCATCCATGTGAGCCTTGTGCGGTTGATCTCCACAACAAACACACAGCAGAAGACTCACAGAAAGCGGCGAGCACGCGAAGATACTTTTTTTCGCAATGAGATTGAAATGTTGATATCCTGATTGGCTGTCTTGGTTATTCAGGTGCTTGGGTGGGTGGATTGCAGTCATCCCGACCTTTCAAGGCTCTGGAAAACGGTACGCCGGCCGAAATGTCGGCTTTTTTTCGCGAATAAAAAGCAGAATAACAAACTTGTGTGTGCTCATCAAGAATACAGTGAACAGTGAAATGTTCGAGGACCTATGTGGACAATGAATGCAATGGAAAACGAATCGACTTCAAGGAGTGCTGGGGTTTGCACGGTAGATTTCATGACTAATTAGGAAAAAATGAAAAACATGTATACACACGAAATCAAAAAAATACAGGTTTTATAGAACCTTACCAGATGCTTTACGGTAACGTAGGTTGATGTGGACCGAGGTGATCAGCAGTAAAGGACTGGACATGTTGAAAGAAAATGGAAACGTAAATAGAAGAACACAGAGGGCACGTAGGATATGAAAAACACGGCGATTACCTACAAAGAACACAAAAAAATAAATTATGGGGTAAAAAAGTACTAGAAAAGGGAAAAGCCACTCATTGAGGGCACTTTGGCCGAGGTGCATCATGTATGATGCACACCTCACTTATATCGTAATGCATCGCAGGAGCGGCGGAAAATTAGGCGCCGTCCTGCGCACCCAACAGAATGTGGCTGTTATTGATCTCTGTTTTCACCACATTGCCTTTTTTGTCTTTTTTGTTGTTGTGGATAAGGATGATCTCTCTTTGAAGAATTTTTTCCCTATTATAACAGACGCGATTGCTTCGTAGATCTCGAGAAATTAAATCAGTTTCTATTTTAGTCATGCATGATGAATTCTCCGCAACTTAGGCGACTGGTCACTTCGAAGCGTTGACTGGAAAATATTATTCACAACAAGCGACTATTGCAATGTAAAGAATAGCGCATAAGTAGTGGTTTCGGCCATAAAAAAAGGATAAAGCCCCTCAGCGTTGGCCATTCCCTGGAGAATGCGCCTTGCATTCGACTTCATTATGCACTGGTAGAGATGAGTGAGTGCATATCTGGCCTATTCAGTGCCTTACGGTGGCCTACCGATGTATCGAACCATTGCTGCCATCCTCCCAAACAAGTCCAAGCCCGGCGCGTGTGATCGATCACGAGTGTATTGCAGTGCGTTTCTAACCACTGCGCTACGCGCGCCTCTGGGTTTCGACTATAGAGGGTGAAAATAGTTTAATAGAGCACTAGAACATAAATTTTCCAAACGCCTTCAACGACTTGTTGAGGTGCATTATGTGAACAAGTCACTGTTTACTAACTAAGGGGAACGAACTGCAGTGTTAGGTCACCGTCTATCGCTCTCATGTCATCTGGTGGCAATCCAAGGTAGATGCTACTATTGTTTGGTACAATAGTGATAGGAGGTAACTTATATCTGAAAGTAGAGGATCAAAATTTTTTCACTTTTTCCGTGCTGTGCCTTCCTGAAATAACAGTGCACTTTTCCGCGACCTTAAGGCGCTATCAACTTGCACGACAAGGACCTTTGTGGTTGGCGAATGATCACGGCAATACAGGGCAGCATTCAAAGCGTAGCCCTGGTCCACACCCATGGTTCCTTAAAGAAATGCTTGATTTCGAACATTTTGAAGAGCCGGCGTTAAGGAAGTCGAAAACCTAAAATAAGTCTAATGGCAAAATCCATGTTATTACCATGTTCTAAAACTATAAAACCTAAAATCATAACCATGTAATAGACAACATGCGGATCTAAGTGCTTAAGTAGTCTTCTCTCATCATTGAATACTATTTGCTTTGTAACTTTATAATTTTACCGGTGTATAGGCAGCGCAGTAGTCAAATGGTGCTGAGTGATCAGCTGCCATCTACTCGACGGTAGCTCAGGGAGTTCGCTTTCTATAATGTTTCGACTATGCTAGAAGTCAGATAATGTTGAAGAGCAGACACGACTTATCACGAAAAAAAGAACTACTCAATGATTTAGAAATTACAGTATCCGATAGAAAGAAGGAGAATCAAAGTAAGAAAATGAGCGAAACCTGTTGTTATTGGCATTCTCACCCAACTCCGTCATTTAATTGCTACGCTCACAAAATCTCGTCTTAATTGGGGGGAAGAACTGTCAACTAGTGCAACTTTATTTTTTTTGGAGTTTTGCTAGTTTAGTCAATGTGGCTATCTCGAGTCCCAAGTTGAGCCCTAGCCCAAGCCTTCCCCCAGGTCGTCACCACCACAGGCAGTCGCACAGCGTGTGGATTAAAGGAAGATTTGCTACCATGCATCTAGTCTGCTACTAGGACCGCGGTGGATTCTGATTTTGATTTACACTTCCCTGGGCTTGCTGATGGAAAAGCCGTAGCCCTTCTCAACTTGGGAGATCCCGTTATAGGAACGAATTCCTTCGCTGTATATCGCAGCACAACACCCAGGATCACGTCCCTGGCACGATGAGGTGGTAAACCTTTGGGAGGTACCTCTATTAACGCACCAGAAATTTACTTCGGTGCGACAGATTTTATGAACCTTTATTATTCTATCACCAATAACACTTTATTAACGAGTACTTTATGAACAAGAGGGATTGCGAAGAGAACAATGATTCCTAGTGCGTCTTATGAGGTCTGTGAAGTATTCCTTTGACAAAGTTTTGCAGAGCGTGATCTCATCAACATCAAATTTAGCAATTCCCTTAATAAAAATCGAGGAAAGCATAAATAAAAAACCATTGACATATATAGAGAAAAAAACCGATAATATAGTAATCTTGCGATCAATCCATTTCATCCAACACGACATAGTATTTACGTTTCAAAGGCAGTCAGCAACAGTTAAAAGAAGACGATGAAAATTATATTCCCGACAAACACACCAGAAACATAGCAGTTTTCAGTGGAATTTGGGTCCACGAGTGCGTTTTCAGAATAAGATGGAGACGTTTACATCCGGTAAGACGGCTAATGGATATTAAGAAGTTCGAATTCAGTTAATGGGTTGATGTAAGTACAGTAGGAACGTACGGTAACATAAAAGAATATGAACAATTAATGGAGTCGGCATCCGTAAGTGCTACCACTTCGAAACTACTTGCGGCACTGGTAGTACTTATGGAGGACGGTCACCCCACACGTGACGCACCGCACGATCTTCTGTAGGAATATGGAGAAAGTATCCGATAAGCTTCTGTCTGATTCTTTGCTGTGAATCTCTCACTAGGATAATATTAGACCGTAACATGTGAAAACGCCCAATTTTAAATGCAAAAATTCAAATAACCATAGCTTCAACATTAACTTCTTCAGGAATAAATAAGTGTTTTAAAAATATTTATCCACTTCATGTTTCTGGGTGTCGGACTGCGATGTACAGCGGGAATGATTCGCGGCCACGGCAGGGTCTCCCAAACTGAGATGGAGTCCTGCTATTCCATCGGCAAGCCCAGCTAAGAGCAGACCAATACCAGGATCCACCACCGTTCTGGTATCAAAGCCGCATGGTGGCAAATCTCCCTCTGATCCACAAGAGCTGCGACTGCCTGTCGTGGTGACGACCTCGGGCAGACTTTTGCCAGGCTGTCCTTTGGATTCCAGAGAACCACAGCGGGTTAACCAGCAAATCTCCGAAAGAATGGTGATTGCGCTGGGGCCCGCACAGCTAGTGAGGACGGACCGTTAAAGTATCAAGTAAATATGGATCGATGTGGTATTCGTGTCCTTTTTTTTTGTACGAGGGAGAAGTAGACAAAATGCCGCGGCAGGGGGCTCGGAATACAAACCAAGTTTGGGATGAAGATAGTGTTGGTAAACCAACAATGCCAAGGTGGTTCCAGAAATTCAATGTGGTCTTTTCAACGTAACGAAGGCCGCGGACGTCCAAGTGAAGTTGACAACGGCGAAATGAAGGCACTAGTGGAAGCAAACACGCGAACAACTGTTCGAGAGCGTGCAAAACAGCTTAGCGTAGGCACAAGAATAGTTTCGACTCACTTGAATCGCATAGAAAAAGACAAGAAAAACTCGACAATTAAGTGCTGCACGAATTAAAGCGGTAATAAAAAAAATACCCGTTTTGAAGTGTCGTCTGCTCTTATTCTGCGCAACAAAGATGGCCTTTTCCTTGATCGAATTGTAACTTGCAAAAGAAGTGGATTTTCTTCGACAACTGCCGAGGTTGAACCCAGTAGTTGGATTGCGATCAGGTTCCGCAGCACTCCCAAAGCCGAAATTGTGCCGAAAAAAGATAGTGGTGGCTGTTTGGTGGTCTGCAGCCGGGCTGATTCATCGCAGCTTTTTGAATTCGGGGCTGAGACGACCACGGGAGAGAATTATTGCCAACAAATCGATGAAATGCACCATAAACTCCAACAACAACCGGCTCTACTAGTGAACAGAAAAAGACTAATTCTTGTCCACGACAACGCCCTGCCTCACATTGCAGAACCGGTGCTACCGAAGTTGAACGAGTTGGGCTACGAAAGTTTGCCTCATCCGCCATATTCATCAGACCGCTCGCCCACCGTCGATCACTTCTTCAAGCACGTTGACAACAACTTCCTGCTCTAGAAACGCTGCACCATCCGCGATGGCTTAAAATGTGCCCCCAACAAACTTATCGATTCCAGGCTCCAAAATTTTATACAATTGGAATAGGTAAAATAAAAACTTTGCTGATTCTAATAATTTCTATTGCGACTTCTAAAATTCAGTATGCAAAAAGTCATGCTTATTTAAATTTACATTTAAAATCGGACATTTCATACGTTACAACCTAACCGAAGTACGAAGTGTCGTGCTCGCAGGTCTTGTACTAATTCCCACGACCGACTTTTAGCTAACCCGTTTGTGAAAAACCTCCTGAGAGGGGTGATGGTTTCGCTTGATTACGTTCCCCCTTTGATTACGGTAGTGTATGGAAGGTGTGAATACAATCTTGAAGCGGAGTTGCTCGTTGCTCAGAATTTTTATTAGAACAACACAGAGCTGCTTATTCACCTTTATTAAACCGTTACAAAGGCAATAGTGCTTTCGCAACGGTGACTTTGCCTTCAAGTCGTATCGTGTGGTAAGAGAGTTCCACGTGAAACTCGTTGTCCATGAATTTGTCATAACATTGGAATTCAATGGAAGCTTCACAAAGTTTGAGCTCCACCATTAGGGAGCACGCGTGCTGACGAAAACATCTTACAAAATTTCCCAGTTCTCTTTCTCAGAAGTCACCTGTTGCAGGTTTTAGAAAACGTCACAGCCAAATAGACGTCTACTGGACAGAAACTTTCTGAATTGACGAACGACTTTAACTTTCTCCTACTGAAAAGATTTTTGGAAACTGATTGACATCACGCTGGAGAAGTTTCAACTAGGGATGGATGCGACTATTCCATCAACTACCTATTTTCAGTCGAGTCACTCGACGGTCAACAGGTAATGAACTGATTTTTGTTGAGCCCATGAGAGGTTGTCATAAGATGTCTAATACCAAAAATCACAGCTGTCCTGATAATAAACTAGTCACAAAGTCGCAAATCTTTCTCTGATCCCACAAGGGCAGGGCCCTATGGTGGTGACGACGGCGGAAGGCTTTGCCTAGGCTGACCTTAGAACTCCAAGGAACCACATTTGCAACGACGGCAAAGCTCCAGTTTATGGACGAGTTGAAAAATGAAAGCGGATGTACTTATTATGCGAATGCAAATTTAGGTGTTAAGTATTACCTGCTAGGGTTATGAAAGTGTTTGACTAAGTAGATTGTATGTCAAATTGACCTTTCCAGGCTTTGAAGAAGGCGAAACCTCTGAAAGGTCAGCTATTGTATGCTAATAAATTCGCTAACACCAACGTCGTGCTTGCTCATTGAAGAAAAAACAGTGGGTTCTGGTATTGGTTTACTCTTAGTTGGACTTCCTGATGGAGATGCCATACTCCTTCTCGGCTCGGGACACCCTGCTGGGGGAATGAATCCCACCGCTGTCGATCGCAGCCCGACACCCAGGAGCACCTTCCAGCTACGAGAGGCGATAAACCGTTGAGAGGTATTGTCATATCATACATTATATTGTTACTATTATTAATACTATTATTACTACGATTATTATTATTGTTATTATCACACTGTTATAACATTGTATCGGAGAAACTATGAAGAAAGAGTAGGAAACTGAAGTTTATCCTAGTGCAAAACCTTTCACATGGCTAGAAATAAATACCAGTTGCAAAAGACCTTTTTAGAAAAATCTACATTGGTACAGGCTGAAGGAACTACTGGAAAGCAGTAGAGGAAAGAATAAGTCCGAAAAAATGTCGTTGGGACTTGCGTGATTACAATGTCCCGCTATCAACCCTGATGAAAGAAGATAAGACCACTGAAACTTCCTGCCATGATATGGTATTGGTAATGGAGAAGTCCTACACCAATTTTCTGAAACGCAATCCCCGCTGGAGAAAAAGCACCTGGAATCCTTCTGTCGAAGGTTCGTACTACGACAGAAAGCACGGCACGGCTCCAGGACCCGATGATATCACTGCTGACTTCCTAAGAGCTGGAAGCCACAATTTTACACGTACTTTTCGCAAACTGCATAACAACCTACGTTCAAAAGGAAAAATCCCACATGGGTGGAGGATGTCGCGCACGTCATCGTGCGTAAGAAAAGTGACCGAAGCAACAATCGTCCAGTATGCTTATGGAGTGTATTCTACGAGCTCTTCACGGAGATTGTGCTGTCGCCAATATAAAGGACACTGGATTAGGCGCAACCGGTGGATTAAGCAGGGATTTCGAGAAGGATTATGCTGCATGGACCATATTCAAATTGTGTCTACGGTCACTGAATTTTATCGGGATTGCCATGCTCCTCTAGTCCTGACTTGTGTCGACTATGAAAAAGCGTTCGACCGTGTCGAAGCGAGTGGAATCCTATCACCGCTCGTCAACGAAATGGGCCGGTCCTACTTATGAAATAAAATTACAGATTTTCCATCGAGCTCTTTGCATATACATAGGAAGAGCGGTTCGATAAGGCGACACAATGTTTGCGAAAGCTGTTTACTGCCACACCGCACTGGGTAATCATGTCACTCGATTGGGATGAGCAAGCCACACGTAGTCATTAAAAATTCTTATCAAACCTTCGCTTCGGGGATGATAGCGTCATATCCTCAAGAAGTGCCAGCGAAGCAGAGGCGATGACCAATAAACATAAACATTCTATTAGAAAAAGATTCAAGACCCTAAGAAAAATCGAGAACTCCGGAAATCTATTAGATCCTCTGTTCTGGTAACACACGTTGTTCTAGAGTGCCTAGTTGTTACACTCCCAAAATCTCAGGCTCGAGGGATAGTGCTGATCTTCTCTAAAGGGGGCCGAACTTGCAATTCACTATGCTGCAGATCATTGCTTAAATTGCTTTTGATTAGGATGGCCGTAACATTTTCGCTATGTCGCATTTTTCCTGCTAGTAGGAATGTACACCGCATTAAAAACTATTAATTACTTCAGTGTAGAAGAAAAATGCTATTAAAAATGTGCCCATTTTCAATCTTACAGTCATTTAACATCGGTAGTGAAATAATCGACACGTTTTTTAAATTGATGAGCTTGAGGGATGAAGGAAAATGAAGGACGGAGGAAGCGAAGGCGAAGAGACAGAGGACCAGCCTCGTGTGGTGGTGAATGCGTTAGCTCCTGGAAAGGATAATGGCGCGTTCGTTACCCACTGCAGACACCTGCAGTCCGGAGTTTTGCAAGTATTTCAGCATCGTTGAGGGTGTATTTCGGATAAAGCCGTGCTGCGAAAATTTATAGTGGGCAGAATTTTTGAAACAAACAATCATACTACTACTGTTAAGTTCGCGTGTGGCGTAGGTCAGAAGTGCCCTGCGATACACACGTGGAATCGATGGCCGCGCCCATGACCCACCAAGCTTTCCATCCCTCCGGTGTCGACAAATTGGTAACAGGCTAGTCTGGGAGGATGGCAGCAGTTCGTCGATACATCAGTAGGGACACCATGAGTCATTGTAAAGGCCAGACGTGCATTCTATCACCTCCAAAAGATGCTTAGCAAAGTAGAATGCATGGCGCATCTCTCAGTGATTGATCAACGCCGGCAGCTTCATCCTCGTGTTCTTTTATCACTGCTGAACTTAAACGTTGGTAGCAAGGGAACCTGTTTCTCGAACAGTCTTCGCTCTCTGATTATGGTAGTATGTGGAAGGTAGGAAGAGAATCTTGTAGCAGAACTGCTTGTTGCTCAGAAATTCCTTAAAACAATACAGAGCTTCTCATTCATCTTCATTAAAATGCCAAAAAGGCACTGATGCTTGCGCAGCGGTGAGTACGCCTTCCAATGGTTCCGCGTGGAAAGAAAGTTCCGCATGAAACCTCTCGACCGTGAATTTTCACAACATTGGGACTCGACCATAAGGTAACGTGCACGCTCACGGAAATATCATACAAAATTTACTAATTATCTTTCTCAGAAGTCACCCGTTGAAGGTTTTGGAACACGTCACAGACCAGTAATCGTCTACTAGGCAGACACTTTGTGAATTGCCGAACGACTTTCCCTCATACCAACTGAGAATAATTTTGGAGGCTGATGAACGTTATTGGTGCGGAACACATTTAAACTAGGAAAGGATGTGATTTTTTCTATCGAGTACAGATTTTCAATGCCTCTCAACATTACCAAAATTCCTAAAGCATGAAATAAAATATTAACAACACGAATAGACTTTGTGAAAACGTGCAAGAACCTCTCGAATTTCATACGTGGTACTTCTCCAAACACCTCTAAAAAATTCAATAAAGGGATTTGCTAGTCAAATAAAACGTTGCTTTACCATATCAATCTGCTCAATAGCCAATTTCCAAATTTTATTTTTCTCTTTGCACTAAGGAGAGATGGGGAGATTCTTACGACGCTTTGTGAAAATTCCCTTCCATTAGAAACTATAGCGTGCATCGTATTGTATGGAATGCATTCATAGCAAATTCAATTACTTATGAGACCTACTGGTGTGTGAAGACAGTGTTTCGGCCCTCTCAGACAGGTCAGGTACCAATTTGAACAGTGGATGGAGGCGTAGTGGCACCCGTGTAAAACTTCGGAAGCGGTGACGCATAACAACTGAAGTCGTATGCGTCCTATGATGAACGTGCACATCTGATGGTGCTCTACGGTCAATGAAGAAAAAGGATTAATCAAGCCCTAATCACCAATGGTCAGCAGATTGACTTAAAGATTGTTTGGAAAGATGCAAACCACTGATTTGGTACATCGGCAAATGACGTCTTGTGCTTCCACATGTATTTATCTTCAACAGTGTTCACAACCCCGTACTGATAGATCCAAATGGGATTCGGTATTCGTTCGACTTTACCTCGAATTGCAAGAGGTTACAAAATGCGTATCAGACCTATAAATAACTCGCAGTGAGTCATGGACGCAATAAGTATTTGCTGACACTACAGGAACTTAAATCTTCCAGACCCCAGGAGACTTATCCAATCCGGCGACCACATGTGTATTACAAGACACCACTTACTACTGCAATACACGAGGAAATTTGGTGTGATGGAAATTTTTTTCACGAACATGAACTTTCTGATTACGGTAGCGCATCGCAAATGCGAGGAATATTTTCGTGGCGATACTTATCGCCGCTGGGAAATTTATCGAAACAATACGAAAAGTGCTTATTCAGCTTCCTTCATCTTTCATGAAGGCATCGTAAAACGGCCGATGATTCCGTAGCGCTATGTTTTCGATTTTTATATGCGAAGACGAAAAAGTCTGGAGCGAAAAATACGTGATGAATAGTTATGACTGCATATTGGAATTGAGTGAGAGCTTCACATTTGTCTTTCGCCAACTCTGCTAGCTTGATAGCGGGAATTCCCTTCAGAGAATTCCTAGATTTTTCTGTACGTCTTCGAGCGAAGTTTTTAATAAACTTCACAGTCAAGTAGTTGTCAGGATTCTGACTTCTGAAGGAGTTCAATCTCAATCGCTGAGCGACAAATGAACATTCATTGATGTCGACGAAATTTGAACCAAAAGTGGGGATTGAGTTGCTGTTTTTGCAACAATTCTTTTGAACAGGTGAGTCAATACTAGAGCTCCAACATGTGTTCTTCACATAAGCATTGAAATGAACAGAGAAAAGACTTACGTAAACCTGCGAGATTGTGCTAACGTTTCGAAAGTGATCGTTGTCTAAACCTTCACTCTTCAAAATAAACAATTTGAGGAAATGCAATTAGTCTGTCAGATTCAAATGGTCACTGCCCTAGTCAAAATTGCTCAATAACAAAATTTGTTTTCCCGGACACGAAGGAAAGCTGCGGAGAATCATGCGGAGACTCAAACGGCGTTGTATAAACATTAGCCTTTATTGGAAATCTGGAACGTTTAAAAAGTTGGCAAAGGAAGCGCTAGCTCAGTGTCGCTCCGACAGTTTCCTTCTTCATTTCACTACACCGCGTGTATCATCAAAAGTGAAGAATGTTGGCACGAGCTGACAACACTTCATGTTTTGATGCAGTTCTTTTTTCATAACGCGGTTCTTTAATCATCTAGTGAGATTCTGGAGATGAGCTTCTTAGGGCTATTAATCCGGCTTGTCACAACGACAAGAATCTCACTACCATAGCGAATTTAAAGTAAAAAACGATTATGGCTAAATGAATGCCATTTTGCGTTTTTCTATTTGCCGGCAGGAATGCTGCTTGTGGAAAGCTGTGTTTCCTTTTTGTCAGTCGATAAATCTGTGGGTAGAGTTTTTTCCCAAGAGCGCATTTTTAACGATGCCGTTTTGTCGACTCTACATTTCCTCATTTGTGGGAAAATTAAAAGTTAATGTCGCTGCAACAAAAAATAACATTGCCGAGACCCAATTTAAACTGTAGTAAACTGGGAAATCAGCGCATTCGATGAATTAATCAATCGCCCTCACACGTCGTTCTCGTCCAACGCTTGGCATACCTTGCACCTCACTAGCCGATTTCTTTATGCTTCGGAATAGCAGAGTCCCCAACACCAAGGCCGACGTAATGAATATGACGCATTTGAAGGAATTTCTTTTTGTCTTAGAAGTGTCAAGTAGATTCTTAATACCTGCGCTGCGTTTACGGATTACAAATTCCTAGTAGAAACCCATCGCCGATTTCTCCACAACCTTACTGAAAGCAAGAAATCTTCTCCTCAAATGAACATGCCAATAGGTACTTCCATCCAATTATCTTCAGGTGCGATTCTCATAATAATGAGTGGTGTGGCAAACACGGCGAATGTTCTGCACACGTCCGCTGCTGCTCTCTCTCCTCACCATCACTGCAGTGTTGGGATGTGCAGCAGGACCAGGTATTAAACACAGCAATGCTCTTGTAATAGAAACATTTGCAAATTGAAGCATAAATTTCCAAATTTCCCAAATATAGAGTTCCAATAACGGCGATATTAAGCAATCACCAATAATTTAAATACTGAAAAATTTTTTCAATCTTTCATTTGGAAAGCTTAGTTAACCCTATCGTTCATCTATCTATTTAAAAAGTTGCGGAATTTACTTCTATTTATATTTCTTCAATAAAAAGCTTGTTGAATTCAGCCGCAATGACCACAAGGACCTTCAACGTTACCGGCTTCACCTTGCCGGTGCAGATGGTTTTCTCAACGGGAGCAGGTGTAGCTGCTCGGGTTTCCGGTATTGCACCGAATGCAGGGGCGGCCAGTGGATTTGTCATGCGTACTGTAATGCAAGCAGTGAGTTCTCATTTCTTGGACAGGTTTAATGAAAGCCTTCAATTTTTTAAAGGATTCGTCGGCATTTTGGTTTTAACCCGGCCTGTCTGGTTTCGTGTAGTTCAGTTGAAAAACTCCCTGCAAATTCTTCTAGTTGGCGAAAACTCTGTTCTTCAGGTGTTTGACGTTCTCGAACAACAAGGTCGTGCTGCCGGCCTCCCCGATCCCATAATCCAAATCATTTTGGGTCAGCTCACTGTGAGAATAAACTACGAACCACTGCAGTGCGTGGAAGTAGAAGTTAACCGTGCTAGTGCCGAGTTTGCAAACCCGATTAATGGTATGTTTGCAGCACTTTACGGCCGATCGGCAGATTAAGAGTCTGAAGTATGGAAATACTTGGACTGGCGAGAAAACATCACAGGTAGTTCAGGTCATCGGTAAACAATGCAATGGATCTAAACTGTTTCTACGAAAAGCTTGTACATTGATACTGCTTAGTATGTCGCTATTTGTGCGAGCTTTATACTTCTATCTTTCAAAAAAAAAATCTATGAAGTACCTTTTCACACGGAAAATCGTGAAACCTCGCATCGGCTCAAAAAGGTCAGTTGGCAAGATCGTATAAATGGATATGAAAAGCAAATGATTCGTATTTTTCAGTCCCAACACTGGATATTCTTCCAAGCACACCGGTTATCGAACCACACCACTTGGCACAAAGACGCAACAGGGGAGGTTTCAGAAGGTTGAAAAAATTGGTGAGATATGTGGCCAAGCAAGTTTTAGCGAATGCACAGTACAACATTGGTTGTAGAAACTTCGTGAGGGCGAATTTGACTTTGAAAATGAGGGCAGGGCGCGGACGTCGTTCTACCGTTAACGGCGGCCAATCGAAACCTTTGGTGGAAGTTTGTCAGTTTATAACACTGGCTTTATTCTTTATATCCTTGATAAGCTGACGTTTCGGCGGATTTCGCCTCCATCAGAGCCTGGAAAGGTGAACAGTAATCTATCCGGCCAAACACCCCATAACCAAGCAGAGAAAACGCTAAACCAAGATTTCAATCACATTGAACACAGAATAGCTTTTTTGCGCACTTACCGCTTTCTATGAGCCTTCCACTGAGTATGTTGCATGAAGACCAACCGCACAGAATTCACATAGAAGCATAATTTGTCCATCCCATCAGAATAACAGGCTTATATATGGAGGTGTCGGGCCGGATAGATTGCTGCCAACTTGACCTTTCCAGGCTCTGAGGGAGGGCGAAATCCACCGAAACGTCAGCTTGTTCGTGAATAAAGAATAAAATAACACCTCGCATTTGCTCAACAGAGATATAAAGAATTACTTGATCAATGCCGAGGTTATTAGAAAAGTCGATCGTGGGATTTACTACGGGACGTGCCAGCACGATACTTCCGGCTTGCAAAAGAAGCGCTGTCACTAAGACAAAAGATCGTCTCAGCTCGACAGTCAATACACTTTCTCCGCCACTGTCTAAAACACCGAGTCGTCCCCGAACTTCATGAAACGAAGACGACTACACGATGTATGCGGACTACCAGAGGCAGTCACTGAGTACTGGACGTCGAACTGCGAATACTACACTCCTGTCTACGAAGGCGACAAACCAAATGTTCGCCAAGTGGAAGAAGTGCGAGACGAAGGAAAACTATTGGCTTCAGCATTTGGAGGACCGCCACTGGAGGAGAATAGTGGGTGGGTCAGTGTTGACTTGCAACTCTATCAGGTCTAATGCTAAAGTAAATCTGCGGAGAAAATTCGAAAACCTTTTGAGTAAATCGCATAACACGGCTTCAAGAGCGCACAAAAACACCGCTAACGAACATCAAACAGGTCACATTAGGATAAGTAGTGTGCAAGAAAAACTCAAGGCTATCCGTGTTGAGAGGCATTACTCTCCCTGACGGTGCGCGCTCGTTATTAAAATTGGGACCGAGTTTCTCACTATCTAAACCCATTTCTAAGGTAAACTTGCGTAGGGTCGCATGTTGTTTACGTGAACTTCAAGACAGACTCCGCAAAAAAGCTAGGGATGAAACGCAAAATAGGTGCGAACATCACCAAGTGGGGGTCTACCAACAACACCATTTCCTCAGCCGTTCTTTAGACAAAGAGAGCCTAATAATGAAGTTGATGTTAAATTCCGGATGTTTACGAATGAAACTTTCAAAGCCCTTAATCATTATCGCCCGAAAAGATACAGTTCCAACCTCACTGAAGTGCAGAAACGTGGTACGCGAGAGGCACGAGAGCTGATAGGGTTGAAAAGCATAAGATGATAAGGGATGGAGAGTTTGCCCTATTTCTCTACTAGTTAGATGCTGAGACAACGAAAAAAGCACCTTGAAGATGGTTCACTTTATCGCCCATAATGTGAGAGGGAGTTTAGAAGTAAATACCGAAAAATTGAGCCTCGAATGGGTCAAAATGGCAAGCGCTGCTGGTTTAAAACCATCAGTTATCTCTCAACTAAAAGTTGACTTACTAACATGTCCCGTCTTGTACCTACTTATAAAAAACTCATTAATTAGCATCCAGCGATGATCTTGCGCCTACCGATCCATCATTGTTTCAAGGTTAGACTCATCACTAGCTGTGTAGACGGGCCAACGGGATAGGGAGGACGTGGTTTTTAACCCTAATATTTACCCAGTTATTGAAACACATTCCGGGCCATCTTACGAATATCCAGATGTTTCTGGATCGTCTACATACCGCGCAGCCCAGCAGCGCGTGCGTGATGGAGTCCTTCGACGACACCGCCCTTTATAGAAACGTGTCGAATGACCCCTGTAGTGGAAGCCATATTCGAACTCCTTACACAACACGAAGGAGAAGTAAAAATGTATGGCTTCAAGATGGAGCAGTTGATTGCTCTCTTAAAAAAATGCTTGAGCTGCTCAATCTTCAGATGGTCCGGGAAAGTGCTACGCTCAAATGAGAGGGTTGGCAATGGGACAGCGACTGGCACGAAGTCTTGCCTTTGCACTTATGTCTAAGGTGGAAGCACCAGTGACCGATCTCGGGCCGCTACTCTACTATAGACATAGAGATGACTGTTGTGTCCTTTGCTCAACACAAGAGGAAATAGACAAATATTTCCAGTTGTTGAACAGGCGGTCAGATTATATCAAGTTCACTCCTGAGAAACCGAAAGAAAACTGGATTCCATTCCTGAACGTCCAAATTAACGTGTCAGAAAATGGCTACATTACGAACTGGAACCGAAAACCAAGTAGTAAAAACATCTTGGTTCATTGCCTCTCCCTCTCACCCCTCTCACACGAAAAGGGCGCTGGTAAGAAACATGTTTCGAACAGCAACCAACGTGTGCACGGGAAGAGAGCAGAGAGAGGAGTCCCGGAACTTGGCGCGGCAAATAGCCATTTCTAATGGCTACGAAACTGTAGCTCCGGATAGGTGTAGGGAGAAATCCCTAGGCTCCCAAACAACTCTAGCGATAAAAAAGGACCCGTTTATCATCTCAAATGATGTAAGTGCAGCTATAAAACGCTGCTTAAGAAAGGGGTGTCTAGAGAATTCGGCAAACTTAGTTGAAATGCCACCGAGTACTCTTAGGCGCCAGCTAGTTCGTAACCACCTATGTGACCGTCTACGTGCAACGCAAAATTATTTGCCCTAATGGTAGAGACGGTGATTGCATGTGTTCGGGTACAATTTATCCGATCTCCTGTTAGGCGTCCGGAGACCAATACATTGGCAAAACCGGTAGACCAATTTGTGTCCGCGTAAAAGAACACCTTGTCGGTAAACGTAAGCCAATTACCCCACAAGGCGCGCGTTCATCCAGAGACATAAATGTGGGGGGGGAAATTTGAAGTATGGGTCACGATCCCCGCACAGGAATCGAGAACACAAGCGCGAAAAACTCTCGAGGCGTTCTGGATTAATTCCAGAAATCCGAAAATGAACCGCAGCGAAGAATGCTTCATTATCATGCGTGATATTCGGGTAATATATAAAGCCTGTTATTCAAATTGGATAGGCACCTTAGGGCTTTCATGTGAATTCTGTACGGTTGGTCTCCACGCGACATACTTAGTGGAAGCCTCATAGAAAGCGGTGACTGTGCAAAGCTGTGTTCAATGCGATTGAAATCTTGGTTCAGCGTTTTCTTTGTTTGGTTATGGAGGTGTTTGGCCGGATAGATTGCTGTCAGCTTGGCCTTTCCAGGCTCTGAAGAAGGCGATATCCGCCCAAACGTCAGCTTGTTTGTGAATAAAGAATAAAAATAACACCTCGCAACCTCGCCCTTGCTCAACAAGGATATAAAGAATTACTTGATCAGTGCCAAGGTAAATCGAAAGTCGGTGGCGGGATTTACTGGCTTCATTATTTTAAAAACTTGTAACAAATTGTTAGTTAAAAATACTTTAAAAAACGATCGTCTTTGAAATGATTCGACTATCTAACGTAGTGTTTTTCACAACTTGTCTTGTACTGAATTGATGCAGTTCACAAATGCAGAAAAATACCAAACAAATCAGTTGCATTTTCACTCAGAACAAACGTTCGAATAAAGGAATTTGTTCCAGAAGTTGTCATGAATATGAACCTGGTCTGCACCGTCATGGGCAATCCGTCATCTCAATATTGAACGAACAACGTAAGCAACGAGCCAGTAAAGTAATGCGTATTCTCGCTTCAGGAACTCTCACGATTTGATTTGAATTCTTTTTCATGTTAACGCGTTATTAAAAGAAAAACGATCTCTGCAGACCACAAATGTCATCATGGCGAGTTGGTCGAGCGAAATGTAGCAAAGAGGGGTGAACAGAGTGGTTCGAACCTTGACGTAGGGTCCGTCTGGATCGAACTTCTTCTCGGCATTTGCCACCGTCCAATGAAGTGAGAAGCCACCCAAGAAGCCACGTTTATGACGGCCAATCCATTTGTGCGGTATTGTATACCGTTCCCTTATGAGACCAATAAACCAGTTAGCCACAAAATTCCCCAGAACTTAAGGTAACGTGAAAAATCGCAATGAAGTGTACTAACTAAGAAAGATTTCGTGCGTCTCTAACCAGCCAGTTTAAAATAGCCCAGGTACAAATGAGCGGCAAGAGATCTACTACTTATATCAAGTTGTAACATATGAAATGTCTGGTTTTAAATGTAAACTTTAATCAACCATAACTTTTTTCCACACTATTTCCTGCTAATTGAAATAAGGACATGGTTAATTGTTTCAGTTGCTTAGAAATTCTAAAGTTGAAGCGACGAATTCGTTGAATGTATTTTTGCTTCACCGTGGATGCTGAAGCATTTCTCGCGCAGGAATTTGTCAAAGTGATCGAAGAACGGATAGTCGGTAGGCGAGAGGGTACCTGCCGAATATGGCGTGAAAAGGAACTCATCATTGTCAACGGTTCTGTAAAGTCGATACTGGGACCAGTTAACCATTACACCACGTAGGTCTATCATTGCTCGTGAGAGAGACTCCATCAATTGTGCGACTCCGTACCGTTTCACACTACTTTCCCACTATATTATTCCTATCTCTGTAAACCGATGATAAAAAATTATACCCTTTAGTGGAATAAAATCCTTATTTGAAGGAGGTTATAGCCATTTTCAATAAAAAAAACCAACTGGCAGTTAATTTGAAAAGCTTAGGGCATAGTAGGATCTACTATCTTTCAATTTCACAGTAACGCTTGGTAGTCGACCAACATCGACAACTGTTTTCTCTGTTATGTAACTAATGTCTTTCTTCATAACAAACCGAAGAAAGAAACTACCGCTTGTTCGTTTCTGCATCCGACATATTCATACCGTATGCTTGTGCTAGTGTTCCAACTTCGATGATTGGGAAACCAGCCACACCGAAAATGTACAGAATTCTCTGCAAAGATTTACCCCACAGTGAAGCTTTGACTTTCACTACCTGAAAATGAGTAAAACCGTTGACATCACCTGAAGACAGCTCGGTATTTTGGTCCATTCCAGCACCTATTTCTTATAGATCGCTTCTCTTTTTGTCTTCGCAAAACTTTTTTCCCTTTGTGGAATGAAATCGAGGCTCCGGAGGAGAGAGGAGGGATTCAATTTTTACGTGTGGGATCGGTTGCTGCTTGAGCATTTTCATTTCATCTTGATCGTAAAATCCTATCGTAGAATACTGACCGAGCAATTCCCCCTGGAGCCCTGAGATAGCCGAGCTCGAGCGCTCCCAATTGGATTTCAGAGAGCGATTTTTTTCGCAGAAAAAATCCGGTACCAATTTCCCGACCCAAGAGGTATGAGAGGCTTGGTTGGCCCGGAGCGGAGTCGAACTAGAACCATGACAATATACAGTAGCCCGTCATTAACGATGTTTTGTCAAAATATACAAATAGCACGGCAGTACGCTGAGACTGGTATTGAATCATCAATCATGTAAGAAAACTGTAATTACATACAAGAAAAAAAAGTACTTCATATGGAACTCGTCACATCGTGTACTCGTTATACGGCAGAAAAATGCTTGACATATACGATGTTGCAAATATGTATTAATTAGCTCCTCACGAACTTTTTTATACCATAACACACTAATCATACTAAGTCCATGGATGCCATCGCGGGTCTATTTCTGGGAGGTTTTCATGGTTGCGCTCCCTCTTCCTCTTGTAATCCGGCTGCTTCTCGTGTCGCCATTTTTTAAATTTTTACTAGTTGTTGGGACTTGGATTACTAGCACAATTATATGAAAAATCTGCTGCAACAATTATGACTTGACAGAGAGCAATTTGGGCTTAAAAAATACCAGTAAATGTCAAAAATAGGATGCCTCGAAAAAAATCACAGAAATAAGTCTAGACACAATTGTTGTCTCAGCAACTACATTCGAGATGAATTTCTTAGCTTCACTACAGGCGCTTACGTGAAATTTCTTCTGAAGCATATGCAGGCTCGATATCTACGAATTGATTTTCGACCTTCTTGGTCATGGTTACCATTAGTGACTACCTCGCCCAAGAACAACGGTCGAAGTAGTAAGTGCTGATCACGACTAAAGAGATAGCGCACGACAGCAGCAACAGATCACCAGTACTCTCCTAAAAGTACATTGAAAATCATAGTTAATATGGGGAGAAAGCAGAGTTGACGTAGCGGAGCACTCTCAGTGACATGCTACATCACATTATTGTTCCATAAAGCAAAATGAAGAAGTGAATGGCAATGCTTCGTATGAAAATATATTTGTAAAGATAATTCGATCACACTCAATGTCTATTTGTCTGCTATTAAGGACTGACATCGGAAAATGAAAGATGTACTATGTTTACAAACAGTGATCAAAATCGTGGATAGACTGGATGGATGAGATGGAGCATATAGTGCAGTGGAGTGGAGTGGATGACCGCTTCACTCCACTGCACTATATGCTGCTTGACAGTCTTTCAAGTAGTGACTTCTATAGGTGTCATAATCAAGTTGACGGAGGGGCCGGTGCGACTCCTGAAGGTGCCATTTTCTTTCAGGCGGTTTATTTTGGTGAACACAAGTTTTTTTCCTGTACTTCTTGTGGTCAATCGACGACTTATCCAACGGAGATGGTGTGGCAGGCGTCGTTTATGACAGGTTCTCTTCCTGACAATCTCCTATAAATTTCTCATTTTGTGGCGAGAGACATCTGTTCCTAACGAGAATGTGAGACTTAGAGAACGTACGCGGTGAAGAAGCACAGAAATGCCACTGCCTCGAAGAACTGGCAGCCCACGCAGTGTCCAGAATGATTTCTGACAAGCTATTCGTTGTTTTCTAACTTTCAATCCCTACAATGACTTCTTGGCATGAAATGATGTGATGTCAAAACCACATGGTAAACATCGTAAAATCCTTGGCAGAATTTATATCCTTTCATTAAATGGTGCAAGCAGTATGATTGCATAGTAAACAAGTGTTTTTTGTTCACATGCGAGAGTTCTATGTGCTCCAAAAACATCGGAGGTTCTACAGAAGAACGTGAAGCACTCATAGAATAAGAGTCCATTAGAAATTCTTGCGAAAAGCAGAGAAGAAAAAGCTCATTTACAGAACGGAAATAACAGTAAAAGGGGGCGGCGAAACATAAGAACTTAAGAAGCGGTCAGTGTGACATCCACAAATGACACAGTATGCATAGAAAAAAATTAGGCGTGCTCCATTGCGCGACAAAACCGAAAATAGGCGCCGTCAAGAGTGCTAAAACATTGAGCTCTATAGCAGCTCTCTTTCCGTGGTTATTCCAAGAAACAATTCTAAATTTGGTGTGAAGCGGAAGGGTACAACACGATTAACTGATGTAAGGAGATGTAGTAAAGCAGATGGCAACATCAAACACAGGAATTGGAAGGTACAGGAAAACCACTACACCTATGTCAAGGGAGAACGAGGTTTTTGACAGTGCAAGCTTACTCTTCGCCGTCCAAATGTTCACATCATTGAGGAATAATTGTGACAAATTCACCAAAATTTCTAACGCACTCACAACAGCAAGTTCTTGCACTGACTAAAGCGAAAGTACTCGGATACTTGGACGGCCCGTCCTCTCTGGTTGTGCGGGCCCCAGCATACTCTCCACATTTCGGAGTTTTGCTGGTCCAGTCACCCTGTTCGCCTGGAGTCTCAAAGTCAGCCTGGCAAAAGCCTGCCTCAGCTCGTGACCACCACAGGGCAGTCGCCGCCCTTGTGGATCAGAGCGAGGTTTGCCACCATGCGATTAGTTTGATACTCGGACAGTGGTAGATCTTGGTATTTGTTCACTCTTAACTGGGCTTCCTGATTGAAAATCCAAAGTCAGTTTCAGCACGGATGACCCCGCTGTGGGGATGAATCCATCCGTTGCACATGGCAGCTCGTCACCCAGAAACACGTTGCAGCCACGATGAGCCGGTAAACCGATGGAGGGAATAAAAGTAAGACGATACAAATATTAACTGGTTTCAACCAAAATAACCACCATTACATAATAACAGTATTTTTTATATGTTGATCAATTTTTTTGACCAATCTAAATTTTTCGCCTCCATCCTACTCATGCCATTTCTCAAGCTTCAGATTCGCCCTATAATTCCTATAACAACGTCATCGTCTTTACTTTACTCTAGAGCTGTGGATCAATGTGGAAATAAGCGAATTAAACCAGTTCTGCCCAACCACTTTAGACTAAGACACAAGCTGCGCAAACAACAATTTAAATAAGTACTTACACCAGAATCTTAAAAAGTTTCCGGAAAAGTAAAGGGACAAGACTTTTAGAATGTCATTCACGGCGTCGTCAATAATGCAACATATTAGAAATATGGAGGTCTTACGAAATTTACCCTTTTGCGAAACAGGTAATGTGGGATCTTTGAAGCGTTCCCATATGTAATTCGTTAAGATGGACGATCCGATGAAATTCTCCACAATGACTCCTCTTATCAAGTAAATAAAGGTGAGAGAACACAACAATGTGACCAGAAACCAAGAACACTGAAGCACATGAACATTATCACAACACCACGTAGAACTACATATCCTATTGACAAAGCACTGTGACAGTACTATAAAAAATTGAACTTGCGGTATATGACATCGGCAGAATGGAACTCAGGAAACGGCTCAAATCCTCGTTGTACACAACCTCAGAAGCATTGCTAATTACGACATTTGTACAACTTACAATGAACGTGTTTCTTTTCTTTAAATTTGAAAAAATTCTCCAAAAGAAACAGATAAACCTCGCCAGAAATAAACCAAAACTCAATGTTCTACAAGGACGTCACTGCTCTTAGCGTCAACAAGAAGTTTCCCTTTAACAAGAAAACGTAGAAAACGGAGTATTTTCCTCCATACGAAGATGAAGTAGTCGTCGAAATTTTAGAATTAGTGGACATTAACCAGTTAACATTTAGGAAACAGAGAGCAATTTGTGGGGAGTTGATCGGATAACTCATGAAGAAAACGATTAAACACCCTCGAACAGCAGCGCTTGTAATTCCATCTTGTCTCATCTCATCTCATTACGGCAAGGCTTCTTATGGAATTCAAAGTTCAGCATTCTACTTGCAAATAAGGTGAAATGTTCATTACGAGACTATCCTAATAAAAAACACCACTACCACAAAAAGAGTAGGCTAACACCTCACCATGACTATTAATAAGGTCATCTGACTACATGTAATGGTGAAAAGCCTCAAAACAACGATCAGAAAAGATTGCTGCAGATATAACACCGTGATTCTCAATTAAACCATGTTTAACTAGGAGCATATGATGAAGATAATCATATGCCTATCATATCACCGACATAAAAGATCATTACGTTCAGTAGGTTCTACAGAAGCTACCTCCACACAAAAGCAAGGGTGTAAATTCCTTCGTTTGTCAAAGAAATACCAACAAGAATATTTATCTCACTGTTCTTAATTTCCGCCAAGTGTTCAAAGAGTTCACAATTAAAGCGCCACACCTTTTTGCCAATACATGACTTTCAAATTCGATCTTCGTTTATTATCTGTAGCCATTGCGTCGTCACACTTGCTGCACTAACGAAGAGTCGGCTGACTATCGTTGAACAACGTACATACTGTCTTTGCAAAAGATGAGAAACGAAAGTCTT
Source organism: Angiostrongylus vasorum (assembly GCA_018806985.1). Taxonomy (NCBI): domain Eukaryota; kingdom Metazoa; phylum Nematoda; class Chromadorea; order Rhabditida; family Metastrongylidae; genus Angiostrongylus; species Angiostrongylus vasorum. The sequence continues at coordinate 26,861 of JADANN010000406.1, forward strand.
TTTTTCGTGAATGCACTGTTTACCTTTTCTAGTACTTCTAACAACATCGAACTTAGCAATTCTCCCAATAAAAATCGAGGACAACCTAAATAACAGATCACTGACATACAGGAAAGAAAAAATCGGATGACCCAGAAAACTTGCGAAGAATGTGTTTCATCCAACACTTTATAATAGTAACGTATCCGTTTTAGTCGGCAACAGTTCAAAAAGATGATGATGATTACATTCCCGACCAGCACGTCAAAAACATGGCAGTTTTCAATGGAAAGTAGGTCTTCGAGTCAGTTCATAGAATGAGTTGGGAACAGATGCAAACAGTAAGACTGCTACTGGATGTCAAGAAATATGAGTGTAGTCAATAAAAGGATAAAGCTCTCGCTGAACAAGTTGATCAATTCCTTATGGATGCGCCATGCATTCGAATTCATTAAGCATTGTTTGGAGGAGATTAAATGAATATCTGACCTGGCGGTGGCCGTTATATCGAGCCAGTGCTTCTGTCGTCTCAGACAAGTCTGCTAGCAATTTGCCGACTCCGGGAGGGATAGAAGACTTGGCGAGCCACGGGCCTAGGGAACGACTCCACGTATGTGTTGCAGGCTTCCGACGACTGCTCCTCACACGCCCTTTTCGAATGTAGTTAATAGTTGACATAATTACTGTAGGAACATACGGCAACACAAAAGAATGGAACAATTAACGGAATCGTCAAACGCAAGTACTACCAGCTTGAAATTACTTATGATAGTGGTAACACTTATGGAGGCTGATCACCTCACACGTGACCCTCAGCATGATCTTGGTAAGACTATGGAGAAATATTCGATGAGGTGACCGTCTGATTCTTTGCTGTGAATCTCTCAATCGGATAGTGTTAGATTGTAACATATGGAAATGTTCGATTTTGAGTGTAAAGCATAAATAACCGTGACTTTTAAAATAGGTTCTTCGCAAATAAGTGAGCTTTTCAAAATCTTTATTGCATTAATGTATTTTTTTGAAAATAAAATATCCTCTGTATCTTGCAATGTTGTATATCATTAGAAAGCCGATTTTGCGTTATGTCTAACCATAGCTTTATATTATGTCAAAACTCGATTTTTTATCTGAGAGGCTGGCGAAACAAACGACCCGCATGAAGTGTTGGTGAACGCGTTAGGCCCGGAAAGGGCAACAGCGCGATCGATCCCCACCGGAGACTCCTGCGGTCCGGAGTTATGCAAATATCTCAGTATCATTGTGGTTGAGTCGGAAATAATACCCTTCCTTCAAAAAATTGTAATAAGGCCGTAAATAAAACGTTGGCATTAAATTCTTTTCCAATTTTGAGCCTTGCAGTTTTGGATGTCAAAAACGAATTTTCGTCAAACTACCTTTTGAGTTTAAACGCGGTCGTAGAGCAGCAGAGACGGCTCGAAACATTAATGAGGTTTAGGGTGAAGGTAGTGTTAGTGAATCAACAGTGGTCAACATGGCTCCGAAAATTCCGATTTGGTGATTTCGATCTCGGAGTCAAGGAAGCCCGCAGACGTCCCAATCAATTTGACGACGATCGAATTGGAGGCACCAGTGGAAGCAAATGGACAAACAACCGTTCGAGAACTTGTAGAACAGCTTCCCTGCAAGTACAGGAACAATTTCCACTCACTTGAACGGCATATGAATGGCAAAAAAGCTCGAAGTAGGTGCTGCACGAATTAAACCACAATCAAAAAAAATTGCCGTTATCATGTGTCGTCTGCTCTTATTCTGTGCAACCAGAACGACCATTTTCTTGGTCGAATTGTGTCGTACAACGAGAAATAGATTCTGTACGACAACCGCGGGCGTTGAGCTCAATGGCTGGGATTGCGAACGGGTTCCACAGCACTTCCCAGAAAGCCGAAATTGCACCAAAAAAGGCTATGGTGTTTGCCGGTCTGCAGCAGGGCTGACTCAACATAGGCTTTTGAATCCGGGCGGAACGATTACGGACAACGAGCGGCATTAGTCAACAGAAAAGGACCAATTCTTCTCCACGGCAACGCCCGGCTTCATGCTTCGAAACAAGCGCTGCAGAAATGAAACAATTTGGGCTACGAAAATTTGCCTCATCCTCCAAATTCGTCAGAACTGTCGCCTACTGAGTATGATTTCTCCAAGCATCTTGAGATCCCCCCGCCCCCAGTGGCGTATAAGGGTTAATCGCGGACCAAAAGCGTCCTTTGCTTCCCTGCGACGCAGACGGTTCCAGGGGATGGACTAACTGTTTCTGCTGGGTCGATTTGGCAAATGCTTTCTGAATTTACGAGGCGTATTCATCCAAGTGTGTGTGGGTGCGATGAAGTTTATGCGGATTCTGTTCCACGAGTCAATTCGGCCAAGAGCGTGCAATCAAGTGACAGCGAGGCGGAAGAAGCCGCCTCCAACAGATAACCTCTGTGTCCACTCTGGAAGAGACTGGCAAGCTACCCGTGAGTATACCCAGTCCCCAGGTTCAGAGCCCAGCAAGCTATACGTGTGTATCAAAAAGCTAAAAACAGTAATAGAAAAGGGCCTCCTTTTTCCTGGCACCCGGAAAAAGCCCCGGCAAATCGGGAAGCGTTCGGGTAGGACGAGTACGGAGAGGGTGCTAGAACCTCAGCGCCAGCGGAAGCTCGATGGATTGCACGAATTGTGGGAAGAACTATGGTGACGATCTGCACCTACAATGCACGTACACCTGCATCCGAGTAATCGATAGAAGACTTGCCCATGCATGCAAGAAAGGACAAGGTACGACGTCATCGGCCCTGGCCGAAGACGAGACGACGACGCCCATTCAACGCCGTCTATGGCATCGCAGAAGAACTAATCCTCGGAACATACGACAGCAGTAAGAGTCGACGGCGTCGGCGTTCTCGTCGAAACACGTGTTTGTCAATGAACATCGGTTAATTCGACAACTGACAACCCAGAAACGGATGTTTACGATTAAGAAAGATGTGGATCAATATAAAAGATCAATCAAAATCAATATCCGGCTTTGACAAAATCTTGGTCGTTTACGCGTCAAGCATCAAACTATGACGAAGAAGAAATCGAAGCGTTCTATATGGACTTGGAGAAGTTACTACAGAGAAGACCATACATTCTTCAAGGTCATCACTGGAGATTTCAAATGCCAAGATTGGACCAAGAAGAACGTCTGAAGAAACGTCACATTGGGACCCACGGATTAGAATGGAGCGAACAGGGGTGAGCGGCTATTTGAGTTTGTCATTGACGACCAAGGCCATCAATGGTAACTCGCAACTCCCAAAGCCCGCACCCTCAACGCTGGACGTGGGACTCTCCCATTAGAGAGTAACATAACGAAATAGACCACATCATAGTAAAGAGAAGGTTTTGCGTAACTGATGCCGCTGTTGTCCGAAACTTCTACACAGGGACCAGGCCATCGCCCTACTTCGTGCAAGATACCATTTCTCGCGGAAAGGGAGAAAGAAAGCCGCTAAATTCAAAAACCGAAGTCCCAGCACCACCATAAACTGGGACTTATTCAACTCATTAGTCGCCTATTGGGAAGGTGTCGTTGTCGGCAAGATCGACGAGGAATGCGATCAGCTCATTCCACATATTCAAGTTAGCGCTATGAAAGCTGAGAGTTCGAAAGTCACCAAGAGATATCTGTCTCAAGAAATACTCCGGGCTAATAGGCCAGCGTGAATCGCACAAGCTTCAGGCAACCGCGATGTGACATCAAAACAATGCAGACATGGGGAAAAAGAAGATCTTAAGGAGAGAAAAGCAGCAGTAATGGTTGAAGGTGCAGAGACTGAGAAAAGCATTCGCAAAGCCCACCGAAGCTTCGCCATTTACAACAGTAAGATGATTGCACTCCGACGCCCAGATGGAACAGTTACAGCGTCCAGAAAAGCGATGGAGAAAATCATTCACCAATACTACTCAGATCTCTTCGATAAGATGTGTATGTTGTACCACCGGTTGTCCCTTTCCGAAATCCGACATGCCATTTCGTCGGTGAAAAAAGCACCAGGTCCGGATATGATATTAGCGGAACACCTGAAGAACTTTCCTCCAGTCCTCTTAAACACACTGGCTCAGCTCTTCACACTACCTGCCTGCATGCAACGTCCCTACTCAGTGAGAGACCAGGAAGACCGTGTTACTGTTCGAGAAGGGTGATACATACGATATCGGCGACTATCGCCCAATCTGCTTGCTGTCCGTTGTCTATATACTTTTCACTTGACTCATCCTAAACAGGGTTGAGAGAACACTGGGACGAAGGAGAACCATGTGAGAAAGCAAGGTTTCGAAAAAGATTTAGTATGATGGACTACATCCACAAGATAACAAGATTCATTGAAGATCTCAATATTCTTGTTGAGCTAACGTGAGGTGTTACTTTATTCTTTATTCCATTAAAGCTGCCCGTTCCGTTTCCATTCCTCCAAACGTCCATCACAGCAATTCATTTGAGATTGCGCTCCCAGCGATCCACTCGATATTGTTGATGGAACGATTTTACCCCATCTGATAGGTCCCTTTTCTCTAGGGATGACGTCCTTCTCATATTCACCCAAGCTGCAATGATAGCGGGCAACATAGTCCGCACTCTCCCCCACTCCTTCCGCCGGAATAAAAAAGATTTGAAATTCGAAAAGGTATGAGGGGAAATCGCAAGGCGGTTATCTCGATCTGGTAATGGACGGGTTTCCTAGAAAGGTAGTGCCAGCTCTTCCAAAAGCCACTGCTCGAAGTGGTGGCGATGCGAATCATACGACCGGTGAAGTGAAAAACTCGTGCGAAATTTCTTGTCGCTCACAAATTTTTCAAAGCAATACGGAGGAGCATATTTATCTTTCTTAACCGTTTTTAAAAAATCTCCTAAGAGGGCCGGTTGTTCCACACCATTGTGTTTTCGTTTGCTCATGCGTAATATTAATTGGCGATATTGCTATGTCTCACTTTCCTCGGTACTAGGAATACTAGGAAAAGAGAATGAATAACACCTGAAAAATTTTTAACTACTTCAATGTAGAAGTAGAGCGCAATAAACATTGTACCTATTATGATTTTTTGAAATGAACAGCCATACCAGCGTCGAACTAAAACGTTAATAGCAGTGGGATCCGTCTCTCCAATACCCTCTCTCTCTCTGATTGCGGCAGTGCAGGGAAGGTGCGAGCAGAATCTCGTAGCGGAACTGCTCGTTGCTCAGAAATTCATTATAAAAAGTGGAGAGCTTCTTATTCACCTTTATAAAACTGTCATAAAGGCATCGATGCTTTCGCAACGATGACTTTGCCTTCAAATGGTTCCGAGTGGAAAGAGAGTTCCACGTGAAACTTGTTGTCCGTGAATTGTCATAACATTGAAATTCAATGGAACTTCACAAAGTTTGAACTCTGCCATAAGGGACCACGCGTGATGACAAAAATATCTTACAAAACTTCCCAATTCTCTTTTCAGAAGTCACCCGTTGAAGGTTTCAGAAAACGTCACAGCCAAATAATCGTCTTCTGGGCAGATACTTTGTGAATTGCCGAACGACATTCACTTCTACCTACTAAAGAAAATTTTGGAAACTGATTGGCACCGTTGATGCTGGAGAGGTTTGAACTAGGAATGGATATTACTATTCCATCAACAACGTAATTTCAGTGCTTCTCAGCAGTAGCAAAGCCCCTGCAAGCATGAAATGAAATATTAACTACCGGAATACACTTGGTGAAAACGTACAAAAAGCTTTCAAATTTCATACGTGGTACTTCTCTAAATATTTCTAAAAAAGTCAATAAAGGGATTTACTAATCAAATAAAACGTTGCTTCACCATATAGATCTGCACAATATTCAGTTTTATTTTCTCTGTTCACTAAGAAGAGGTGAGGAGAATCAGACGGAGCCTTATGAACATTCCCTTTCATTAGAAAACATGAGATGCATCGTATAGTATGGAATGCATTCTTAGCAAATTCAATGGCATGTCAGACCTACTGGTGTGTGAAGACAGTGTTTCGATACTCGTAGACAGGTCAGGTACCAATTTGAACTGTGGATGGAGGGGATAGTGGCATTCGCGCAAAACTTCGGAAGCAGTGGCTTATAACAACTGAAGTCGTATGCGTCCTATGATGAACGTGCACATCTGATGGTGCTCTACGATCAGTGAAGAAAAAGCTTGGCCTAACAATACTCATCAACAGTTCGCAGATTGACTTAAAGGTTCTTTGGAAAGATGCTATCTCTTGACTTTGGTTCATCGTCAAACCACGTCCTTTTGTTCCACATATATCTATCTTCAACAGTGTCGACATCACTCAACAACATCTTATTTTCGCAGCACCAACCGATCTTCCCCCGACAACCCTCCGCTGTCACTATTCTCACTGTTATTTGATATCCTCACGTTGCCTCAGCTGCTCTCGTCGGAAGAATAAAGAAGAGGGTTTGGCATTGTAGATGGATAGAAGATGATATCTATCTCTCAATGAACATTTTTTCTGCTAAACCTAACAACAGAAGGAGTTTCTCACCCTTCATAAAGTACATCACAGCAACTCATTCATGATCTCGCTTCCAACGATCCACTCAATATTCTTAATGGAACGGCTATGGAACGCTTGATACTTTCTTCGTAAAATGACAACTTCTTTTCCTACCTCACCAGAATTGACGTCAAACCTTAGCAATATGTCGATGCGAAGTCAGCCACAGATACTTTTTTTTGGAAGTCACTACACTCACAGTTGCTCGTAGACGCACTATTTGCGAGCCGTAGAGGAACTGAAAGCTTCCAGAGACCTGGAATGCACTCTTAGCAAATTCAGTGGTATGTCAGACCTACTGGTGTGTGAAGACAGTGTTTCGGTCCTCTCAGACAGGTCAGGTACCAATTTGAACTGTGGATGGAGGCGTAGTGGCACCCGTGTAAAACTTCGGAAGCGGTGGCTTACAACAACTGAAGTCGTATGTGTCTCATGATAAATGTGTACATCTGATTGTGGTCTGCAGTTAATGAAGAAGAGGATTAATCAAACCCTAATCACTAACGATCAGCAGATTGACTTAAAGGTTGTTTGGAAAGATGCAAACCACTGATTTGGTACATCGGCAAATGACGTCCTGTGCTTCACATATATCAATCTTCAACAGTGTCCACACCACTCAATAACATCTCATTTTCACAGCAGCAACCGATTCTTCACTGCCAACCCTCCACTGTCAATAACTCAAAAGACCGACTTTCTATAAAACCTCGGCATAGACAGTTGATATATCTATTTATATGATCTTATAAACTGATCTTCTTTAGCTGATGCGAGGTTTGAATAGGTTTTGGTTGTCGTTGTCGTTGTTATTGGTCGATGGCTGACGTTTTGGCGATTTCGCCTTCCTCAGAGTCTGGACGTATTTTTGTATTACGAACGAAGAAGAAAGTTTGGAATTGTAGATGGGTAGAAGGCGATATCTATCTCTCGATGAACATTTTCTTGTAAAACCTAACGAAAAAAAGTTTTTCCACAGTTTTTCACCCTTTCTAGAGTAGGTCTTAGCAACTCACTTATGATATCGCTCCCCAAAGACCCACTCAACATTCTTAAAAAGAACGGCTACTCTGGAGCGTTTTTCCTTCTACACCAGAATTGACCTCAAATCTTAGCAGTAGGTCTGCGCGAAAGAGCCATAAAAAACATTCTTATAGAAGGATTCAAAATTCGGTATCGACAGCGAAAATGTCGGAAAACTATTATCATGACCATGTAATAGACGAAGGGAAGTACTAAAGAGTCTAGTGACTGCATTTCAAAAATTTCACGGCTTCAGCCGGTAACGATATAAAACTTTTCCACTGCTGAGGTGAAAATTATCTATAAGGGACTCGGTATTCGTTCGACTTTACGAAGAGTTGCAAGAGGTCACTGAATGCGTATCAGATCCTATAAATATCTCGCAGTGGGTCATGGACGCAATAAGTATTTGCGGGCCGTTGAGGAACTGAAAGCTTCCAGAGCCCTGGAGACTTATCCAACCCGGCGACCATGTGTGTATTACGGTGCACCACTTTTCACTTCGATACACGCGGAAATTTGGTGTGATGGAATTTATTCCAGGAACACACCCTTTCCGATTACGGTAGCGCATCGCAAATGCCAGGAATATTTTGTGGCGTTACTGATTGTCGCTGGGAAATTCATCGAAACAATACGAAAGTGTTTATTCAGCTCCCTTCATCTTTCATGAAGGCTTCGTAAAACGGCCGATGTTTCCGTAGCGCTATGTTTTCTATGTTTATGCACGAACACGAAAAAAGTCTGAAACAAAAATACGTGATGAATAGTTTTGACGGCATGTTAGCATTGAGTGGGAGCTTCACATTTCTCTTCGTCGACGCTGCTCGCTTGATGGTAGAAACTTCGTATAGAGAATTTCTAGATTTCTTCTGAACGTGGTCGAGAGAAGTCCTTTAATAAAGCTTCATAGTCAAGTAGTCGTCAGGTAGACAACTTTTGAAAGAGTTCGCTTTCCATCACTGAGCGACAAATGAACATTCATTGATGTTGAGGAGATCTAAACCAAAAGTGAGAATTGAATTCCTGTTTTTGTAACAGTTCTACATAACCATTAAATGAACAGAAAAAAGACTTAGGTAAGCTTTTCGAGATAGTCTAACGTTTCCTAACTGATCGTTGTCTAAACCCTCCCTATTCAAAAAACAATTGAGGAAATGCAATTGGTCGTCAGATTAAATGGTCACTGCTTTAGTCAAAACTGGTCAATAACAGAAATTGTTTTCCTGTACATGAAGGAGGAATGCGGAAACTTAAACAGCGCTCCATAAACATTTGCCTTTATTGGAAGTTTCAAACGTTTAAAAAACATGGCTAAGGAAGCAATTGCTGAGTGTCGCTCTGACAGTCTCTTTCTTCATTTCACTGTACCGTATCTTCCATCAAAGTACTGAGTGTTAGCACGAGATAACAACACTTTACGCTTCGATGCAGTTCTTCTTTAATGACGCGGTTCTTCAATCATCTAGTGGGATTCTGGAGACTAGTTGTTTACGATATCAATCCGGCTTGCTACAGCGACAAGAATCTCGATATTATTGCGAATTTGAAATAGAAACGATTGTAGCTAAATGAATGCGATTTTTTGCCTTTTTGCTATTTGTCGGTGACACGTACTTCAAAGTCCTCACAGCTCTGTCTCTGGGTCCTATGCGTGCCTAGTGGGGTATTTGGTTCACGTTTGCCGCCTAGGTGTTCATTTATGCGGCGTGGCAAATAGCCATTTCTAATGGCTACGAAACTGTAGCTCGGGATAGGTGTAGGGGAAATCCTAGGCCCCCAAACGACAACTCTAGCGATAAAATGGCCCCGTTTATCCTACCCTTCATCTCAAATGATGCAAGTGCAGCTATAAAACGCTGCTCAAGAAGGGCGGGTCTAGAGAATTCGGTAAACGTAGTTGAAATGCCATCGAGTATTCTTAGCGCCTGCTAGTTCGTAACCGCCTATGTGACCGTCTATGTGCAACGCAAAATTGCATAGTTTGCGCTAATGGTAGAGACGGCGATTGCATGAGCCCGGGTATAGTTTACCTGATCTCCTGTAAAGCGTGCGGAGACGAATACATTGGCGAAACGGGTAGACCACACTGTGTCCGCATAAAAGAATACCTAGTCGGCAAACGTAAACCAAATACCCCACTTGGCACGTATAGGACCCAGAGATATAACGGGGGAGGACTTAGAAGGACGTGTTCCGATCCTTGCACAGGAATCGAGAACACAAGCGGGCAAACTCTCGAGGCGTTCTGGATTAATTCCAGAAATCCGAAAATTAACCGCAGAGAGTAATGCCTCATTATCACGCGTGATATTGGGCAGTATATAAGGCTGTTATTTTGATGGGAGGGGGCATATTATGCTTCCATGTGAACTCTATGCGGTTGGTCTCCACGCAACATACCCAGTGGAAGACTCATAGAAAGCGGTGAGTGTGCAAAGCTGTGTTCAATGTGATTGAAATCTTGGTTCAGCGTTTTCTCCATCTGGTTATGGAGGTGTTTGGGCGAATAGATTGCTGTCAACTTGACCTTTCCAGGCTCTGAAAAGGGCGAAGTCCGCCGAAACGTCAGCTTGTTCGTGAATAAAGAATAAAAAAATAACACCTCGTGTTTGCTGAACAAGAATACGAAGAATTACTTGACCAATGCCGAGGTTAATAGAAAGTCGGACATGGGAGTTACAAATGTTTTTATTTCAAGTCTAGTCGAACCAGTTGTACTGCAACAATACAAAGTTGGCTGCGTATTAAACCACTAAGAAAAAGACACTGGCTTATGTCTTAATGAGAAAGTAATCTTTTTTTCAAAAAAAAGTCTTTGCAGTCTACTGGGTTTGATCCATTTCAGAAAACGTCTTTGAAATCACTTGACTACTTCACGGACTATTTTTAAATCGTTCTTAAGGCCAGGGTTGATTGTACATCGACTGTTCATATCATGCAGGCAGAAATCACGGACATAAATTAGTTCTCGTAGTAGTTTTATTTCCAAATAGAAACATACTTTCTAGTAAAGCAATTTCTTTCAGCTCCAGCGGTGGCAATGACAGCGAAATGCCTAATCTTTGGAAACACGGTGACTGCAATTTGCAAAATGCAATGTACTCTGAGCTCTGGAGAAATGGTGCTGCCTACTCCCCTTCAGCACTTGTCAATTTCAGGAACTCTCACGGTCTGGACAGCTTTCCTTTCCACACAGTTTCATTTTGTAAAGCAAACATATCTCTGCAGACTACAAGTCCGGATCATGGCGAATTAGTCGAGAGAGATGTGGCAGAGCGTGGTTAACAGAGTGGTCCGAAGCATGGCACCGGCCCATTTGGATCGGACTTCTTTTCGGCATTCGCCACCGTCCAATAAAGCGAGAAGTCTTTTACGAGCTCTTTATGACAGGCAATGCATTTGTGTGGTATTTTATACCGTTGCCTTATGAGACCAATAAACTTGTTAACTGCCAAATTTCTCAATAATTAAGGAAACGTAAAAAATTGCAATGAAGAGCACCAGATTATGAAAAATTCGGTGTATCTCTAATTAGTCGGTTTGAAAATTCCCTCATGCACAAAATGATGAGCAGGTGCTCCAGGTGTCTATACTGGGTTACAAACACATGAAATGTCAGATTTTAAATGTAAGTTTTAAATAACCATGACGTTTTCTATAATAATTTTGTCAACTGAAATAAGGAACGTTAGAACTAGCACGCTTTTGCAACCAGAAACAAAGTATAAATGTTCCAGTTGTATAAAATTCTGGAGTTCTGAAAGCGATGAATTCCCTGAAGCCATTTTCTGCGTCACTGTGGTTGGTGAAGCAATTCTCGCGCAGGAATTTGTCAAGGTGCTTGAAGAAATGCTAGCCGATAGGAAAGAGGTCTGCAGTGCTGAATATGGTGCATGAGACAATGTTTCGTAGCCAAACTCATTCAACTTCTGCAGTGCTGGTTCCGCAACGTGAGGCACAGCGTTTTCATGGTGAAGAATGGTCCATTTTTGTTGACTAATTCTGGTCTCCGCTGTTGGAGTTTACGGCCTTCATGGTCGATTTGTTCGCAATACTTCCCTGCCATAATAGTTTTGCGAGAAATCAGAAATCTATGATAAAGCAGCCCAGCCGCAAACCACCAAATACTCACCATAACCATTTTTTAGTGCAATTTTGGATTTGGGATGTGGTGTGGAGCCTTATCGGAATCCAACCATTAGGCTGAACTTCCTTGTTGTCGTATAGGATCCACTTCTCGCTGCATGTCGCAATAATATCAGGAAAAAGGGTCGCTTTTGTTGCGCAGAATAAGAAGAGACGCCACTTCAAAACAACGATTCTTTTTTTGATCAGCTTTCAATTAGCGCTGCACCCACTTTCTCGAGTTTTTTTGTCTTTTCTGTGCGATTCAAATGAGTGGAAATTGCTCCCGTGCTTACACGAAGCTGTTTGCGCAAGCTTTTGAACAGTTGTTCGCGTGTTTCTTCCACTGGTGCCTTCAATTCTTCGTCGTCAAGTTCACTGGGACATACGCGGCCTACCTTATCTTCCAGCTCGAAATCACTGGATCGAAATTTCCGCAACCATATTCACACTGTCGACTCACCAACACTGTCTTCACCCTATAGCTGATGATATTCCTCTTGGAGTTCCTGTCGCGGCATTATATCCATTCGGACAAAAAAGGACACGAATACCACGTTGATTCATACTAAAATTAAAGCAATGGAAATGTCAAAGTAATAACTCTGAAAAAAAACCAAATGGCAGCTTTCTGCTTTGAGAAATATATATATATATATATATATATTAAACATCCCTGAAAAAAACAAAATTTTTATTTGAAAAAACCACACAAATAATTGAAACAATAAAATCGGACGTCGCATATGTTACAACCTAGTGGATCCACTGAACTCAAGGTGTATGGCCATCGGAGTTGCGGCACCAAATGATGACGAACTACGTCAAGTGTGCTTAACGGTGGCTGATAAGGCTCACAGTAGCGAATTCCGTAATGGATCAGATTGCAACACAGGCGCGTGGTAACGTAGGACGTTCTTTTCTTGCTTCGGAAGCAGTGAAGCGAAAGGACACCCTATTAAACATAGTAAACAAGTTGCTGAGCCAGAATGGAACATTTACCTTCGTGGAACAGCAGATTTGGTATTAAGGGAATATATTAATAAGGGAATAGATTTTATAACATTTACTGTTTTTTTTGTAAGGAAAAACCCATGGGATACGCATCACACTCGACATAAGCATTGATAGATCCCTTAACTCAGTAACAATTTACGTGAGCGTTAGCTAAGCCTCCAGTGGCATGCAATAAACCCGTTCCGGAGACCACCAAACAAATGTTGGATTTCTTGTCAAGCATCCCATAGCTTGTGCTGCATATCACACATGAGAAAAGGAAGATATCATTTTCAATGGTTCTGTAATGTCGGCGTTGGGACCACATAACGATTATGTCACGTAGATCTACCGGTACACATAATGTGGGATCTTTTCCATTGTGTGATTCCGTCCTGTTTTATAACACTTTGTCTGTTATTCTAATTATTGTATTGTTCTTACCTCTGTAAGCCGATCATGTAAGGAAGTTTGTGATATCTTTCACTTTTACGTTAACGCATGGTAGCTTATCATCATCGAGAATTGTTTTCTCTGTTATGTAGCTAGTGTTTTTCTCCCATAACAAAGCCAAAAAAAAAGAAACTAGCGCTTATTCGTTTCTGCATCCGACGTATTTGAAACCGTACGTCGGTGTGGCTGTTCCAACTTCGATGATCGGGAAACCAAACACACCAAATGGACTCAGTTTCATGTAAAGCTTCACCTCACAATAGAGCTCTCCCTATTCACCATCTGAACTGTGTGACACAGTTGACATCACTTGACAGACAGCTCTGTATTTTTCTCCACTCCAGCACCTATATCTTATAGATCGCTTCTTTTGTGTCTTCATTCAACTGTCTTCTCCCCTTTTGAAATGAAATCGGGGCTCCGGATGAGGCGAGGATGCGAAAGGACAGCCCAATAAAGTTTTTTTCTTCGAAATTATCAGCTTAACAATAAACGATTATGCATAAACTTCCCATTTTGTTCTTGAAAACCTGCCTTTGCTTAACATCGGCATGATGAAGAATCAGCATGTTATTGGACAATTCGGCTTGCGTAAAGGCTCTAACAAAACCTTTAATCGAATTAAGGAGAAAAAAATCGGTTCATTGGCGGGATAAAAAGTTTTTGCTGTTTGGTTTTTCTATTTTAACGTCTTCATTCCGAATTTTTATTTCACACACCAAACTTATTTGGAGATTTCCGGCGTTTTTGGATTTCATCAATAGTTTCTCGATTTCTTTCAAAACATCGCCTTAGATAGTCTTTAGCTCCACCGTCCGATTCTACACTTTAGTTATATTTGCTTAGTACTTGATGATTGAATACAAGTGTCTACTCTGTTCTACTTACCTTTTGCATACTTTATGACTGTTTCTAGCGATATCCTTATCAATGCGTCACAGATTTTCATGTGATCAAAGCAGACCACATTGAACGATAAACGTACACCGAAGGAATGACTGGAAGCTACGCAGAAGGCCATAGCACTTGTGAAAGCGGACTATCAAAATAGTAAACTAAACAAGGACTATTGTCAATTCCTAAGCTAAAGAATCGATTACGAATATTGCACCCCCAAAAATTTGATGAATAAGGGTAGCAGGTTCAGATCTTGTATGTGTGAAAACAAAAACAATCTTAGTAGGTTTCCATCCGATTACTGGAATGTATGAAACGATACAATATAAAAGAAATGGAATGAAAACCCAAATATTCATCGAATGTTTTAAATCGAATATCGATTAGAATACTCGGAGAATCACGGACGTACAAGGCCAAACGCTTTTGACAACTTACTCGTACTAAAACAGTAAAGCACACCTGATTCTTCGGAGATTTCGATAGTACACTAGCGCAATCCATCGTCATTTCGAGGCGGTAGAGGGTGGCAAACCCTTCCACTGACACAAACTGAGTGGATGCGTCGTCGCCTTGTCAAACAGACCACCCAACGACCGCCACCATCTCCGGCACTGCTACCTAACACCGTTAACTTATAACAACATTTCTATTTTCAGAGCTGGATCATCCTTGATAATTGTTATATCTTGTCAGTAGTGCTCTTCATTCACTCTGTTAATCTCAGGCATTGACATTGGAAATCGCTTTTTGAACACTTTAATGACCTGATCTTCCTTAGCCGCGTATTGTCGATGTACCAACATAATTTTTTTGAACAATTTTCCTGAAACTTTCAAAAGCGGAAAAAACTATTTATAGCCTTGCCATCATTCATCGAGCGGTCCACCGCGAGACATTGTGTCGGGCCGGTATCTGCATTCAATTAATTCTAGACAGCTCGGTGAAGTCAAATGCGTGGTGCCTCCCATAGAGATTTGACCAACGCCAAACGATTTATCTTATTATTCTTCATCAACCTGTGACTAAGCGGCGTGGGAGAACTGTAAAATTCAGTCAGACTGGTAGGAACAGAGACCTCAATGGACTGGTAATTTGGTGGCTTCTTTGAAAGACCTGATCGGAATGTAGTTTGTTATCGCTTCTTGCACTGTTCATCTTTCCAGTGGTGCAGTGCGCTTCCTGAACTGCCTAAGTACACGTAAGATAAGGTCTTCACTATTCGGAAATTCGACCATGTCGATTTCTTTTCCGACAGACTGTGGTTTATATGGCAGAATAGATATGACGTTCGCTTTACATAATTCCATCGTTACCTATTATCCGTTTAATTTTCAAGTAATGTCTTTTCCTCAACTTTCTCTTCCCAAAATGATGTCAATCATCAGGAATGTCACCAGGAAGAAATGTTTGCTATGAACTGTTCAGATGTTTGAGGTACGTGGTCGGTCTCGATCTCCAAAAAAACCTAATCAATGAAAGAAACAATGCACATTCTCAAACAGATAAGGGATTGCGCAGTGAATTTCCCAGTGAGGTTGTATACTAGTATTCATTGCACAAAGCTGGACAACAGTACCACTACTGTACGATTTGAATAGTGAATTCGACGGAACGTTAGCCATTGAATTTCAAGACACAAGGAAACGAGCTGGTGTCGTTTCAAAGACACTTGGACATTGACGGAAATAATTCGGCTCTTTGTGCAGGAGTTGTTGGAAGTCGATCTTTCGAGAAAGAACTCCTGCAATATCTTTATAAATTTCAGCACCTTTCCAGAAAGAGGTAACAATTTCATGAATTACTATTCACTTTATACAATACTAGGGATTTCATACCATACTGGTAACTTATACACTATAGAGTAGTCCCATCACTGACATGTCCTGAGTTTGAGTTTCGACCAACCCGGTCATGGTTACCATTAATAACTATTTCGTCCAAGAACAGCGGTCGAATTAGTAAGGGATGATCACGACTGAAGAGACGGCGGGCAACAGCAGCAATGGATCACAAGTAGTCTCCTGAAAGTACACCGAGAATCACACTTGATACAACATAAAAGGTGCGGTGAGAGAACAGAGTTCACGTAGTGGAGCATTCTCAATGAAATGCAACACCACACTATTGTTCCATTAACAAACTGAGGAGATAAGCGGTAATGTATCGCAAGAAAATATATTTCTAAAGACAAGCCAATATAATCAAATGGCTGGTTTGCCTGCTGTTAATGACTAGCTCATGGAAAATGTAAGTTGCAACAGGTTCACAAACAGTGATCAAAATCGTGAGGTAACCACTCCATTCCACTGCTTCATATGCTCCTTAACACTCTGGAGACGAAGAGATGTCATAATAAAGTAGAGGGGGCGCACGGTGTAACACCTGTAGGTCTCATTTTCGTTCCGGTACTTCATTTTGATATACGGGAGTCTTCTCCTACACTTTTTTGCAATCGACCGATGAATTATCCAAGACATGCTATGGGGGGAACGTCCGTGAAAACATGTATTCTTATTACCTATGTACTTGGATACTTTGATGACCCTCCTTCGCTGGTTGTGCGCGCCCCAGCATAATCTCCATTTTTTTCGGAGCTTTGATAGCTTAACCGTTGTGGTTCCCTGGAGTCACAAAGGGTAGCTTAGCCCAAACCTTCTCCAGGTGTCACCACCACGGCCAGTCACCGCCCTCGTGAATCAAAGAGAGATTTGCCACGATGCGGCCAGTTGGATAACAGGACGGTGGTGGATTCTGGTGTCGGTTTACTCTTATCAGGGACTTGCTGACGGAAATGATAGACTCCTTCTCAGCTTTGTGAGACCCTGTAGGGAGATTGAATACCCCCGCTGTACGCCGCAGTCGAGCACACAGGAACGCCTTCAAGCAACGATGAGGTGGTAAACCTTTGGGAGGTATCTCTAATAATGCATCGAAATTTGCTTTGGTGGTACAGATTCTACAAACCCTTATTGTTCTATCACCAATGACGCTTTATTATCAAAGACATTATGAACAAAAGGAATTACGAGGAGAACAAGAATTCCTAATGCTCCGTGGCAAGGGTGTTGTATGAGGGTCTTATAAAGTCTGTGAAGTATTTCCTTGACAAAGCCTTACATAGCGTGATCTCAGCAACATCAAACTTAGCAATTTCTCCAATGAAAATAGAGAAAAGCCTAAATAACAATCCAATGACATGATGGAAGTGACCTCGGATGACCAAGTAAGTTAGCGACCAATCTATTTCATGCAACACGATACAATAGTAACGCATCCGTTTGAATCGACAACAGTTCAAGAAGATGATGAAAATTAGGTTCCCGACGAACACATCAAAAACATTGCAGCTTCCAGTAAAAGTAGGTCTACGAGTCAGTTTTAAGAATGAGATGGAAATGTTTACATACAGTAAGACCGCTAATGAATATTAAGAAGTATAAATCTAGTTAATAGTTGACATAATCACTATGGAAAGATATGGTAACGTAAAAGAATATGAACAACTAACGGAATCGGCATCCCGCAAGTACTACCACTTCGGAATTACTTACGACAGTAGTAGTACTTATAGAGTACGACCAACTCACATGTGACGCTCAGGGGTGGTGGCTCAGTGGTTCATCTAATGTCTTCCAACCCTTCATACACAAAGAGAGCGCTCTCGAGAAACAAGATTCTTACAGACACCTCTTTGTGCACAAGTAGGGAACTAAAGGAGGAATCGCGCGACTCGGCTGTGCAAATAGCCATCTCCAACGGCTACGAAATAGTAATCCCACGAGATAAGTCTGGAAGGAGAGGGACGCCGCGAAACGAATGCTTTAGCCAAAAGAAAATCCCATTTACCTTAACCTTAATTAGCGGTGAAATAAGTGAAGCGAAAATGCGATGCTTAACAAGGGCAGATCTAGAGGAATCGGCAGCGATAACTGAATTATCCTCGAACACTCTTCGTCGTCAGTTAGTTCATGACCGCCTATAAGACTGTCTATGTAGAACACAGAAATGCGTAATTTACTCTTATGGCAGGGTCGGTGACTGTATGAGTTCAGGTACGATATACCTGATCTCTTATGGTACTTGCGGAGGCGAACATATTGGCGAAAGGGACAGACTTTTATGTATCCGCATGAAAGAACACCCTAGATGGCAAACGAAAACTGAGGCAAGGTACGCCACTAGGGACGCATAGCATACAAAAGCATTGCGGAGACGACTTTGACATAAAAGTCGCTATTCTCGCACGGGATCCTAAAACACCAACGCGCAAACTCCTCGAGGCTTTTTTGGATAAATACCAAAGATCCTGCAATGAACAGAAAGGGAGGAATGCGCCGAGATCACACGTGATTTCGCCCTTACCTTCGTATCGATCGTTGATGCGGGCTGGTGCAGTCGTCAGCCATATGCGACTCTGAGCGGCTGTTCTTCCTCGGTGGAAGACAGGAGAAAAAAGCGGCGGGTTTTTCGAGAAGCCTTTGAGCTTGTAATTTTTCCATCTTTCTATTTGTGCTATTGAAGCGTCTGACCAAGTTGCGCATTAGTGTATCCCTTCCAGGATCTGAAGAAGGCGATTCTGCCGAAATGTCAGCTGTTTCATACATTCCAGTAATCGGATGGAAACCTACTAAGATTGTTTTTGTTTTCACACATACAAGATCTGAACCTGCTACCCTTATTCATCAAATTTTTTGGGGTGCAATATTCGTAATCGATTCTTTAGCTTAGGAATTGACAATAGTCCTTGTTTAGTTTACTATTTTGATAGTCCGCTTTCACAAGTGCTATGGCCTTCTGCGTAGCTTCCAGTCATTCCTTCGGTGTACGTTTATCGTTCAATGTGGTCTGCTTTGATCACATGAAAATCTGTGACGCATTGATAAGGATATCGCTAGAAACAGTCATAAAGTATGCAAAAGGTAAGTAGAACAGAGTAGACACTTGTATTCAATCATCAAGTACTAAGCAAATATAACTAAAGTGTAGAATCGGACGGTGGAGCTAAAGACTATCTAAGGCGATGTTTTGAAAGAAATCCTGAAACTGTTGATGAAATCCAAAAACGCCGGAAATCTCCAAATAAGTTTGGTGTGTGAAATAAAAAATTCGGAATGAAGACGTTAAAATAGAAAAAACCAAAGCAGCAAAAACTTTTTATCCCGCCAATGAACCGATTTTTTTCTCCTTAATTCGATTAAAGGTTTTGTTAGAGCCTTACGCAAGCCGAATTGTCCAATAACATGCTGATTCTTCATCATGCCGATGTTAAGCAAAGGCAGGTTTTCAAGAACAAAATGGGAAGTTTATACATAATCGTTTATTGTTAAGCTGATAATTTCGAAGAAAAAACTTTATTGGGCTGTCCTTTCGCATCCTCGCCTCATCCGGAGCCCCTGATTTCATTTCAAAAGGGAGAAGACAGTTGAATGAAGACACAAAAGAAGCGATCTATAAGATATAGGTGCTGGAGTGGAGAAAAATACAGAGCTGTCTGTAAGTGATGTCAACTGTGTCACACAGTTCAGATGGTGAATAGGAGAGCTCTATTGTGAGGTGAAGCTTTACATGAAACTGAGTCCATTTGGTGTGTTTGGTTTCCCGATCATCGAAGTTGGAACAGCCACACCGACGTACGGTTTCAAATACGTCGGATGCAGAAACGAATAAGCGCTAGTTTCTTTTTTTTGGCTTTGTTATGGAGAAAAACACTAGCTACATAACAGAGAAAACAATTCTCGATGATGATAAGCTACCATGCGTTAACGTAAAAGTGAAAGATATCACAAACTTCCTTACATGATCGGCTTACAGAGGTAAGAACAATACAATAATTAGAATAACAGACAAAGTGTTATAAAACAGGACGGAATCACACAATGGAAAAGATCCCACATTATGTGTACCGGTAGATCTACGTGACATAATCGTTATATGGTCCCAACGCCGACATTACAGAACCATTGAAAATGATATCTTCCTTTTCTCATGTGTGATATGCAGCACAAGCTATGGGATGCTTGACAAGAAATCCAACATTTGTTTGGTGGTCTCCGGAACGGGTTTATTGCATGCCACTGGAGGCTTAGCTAACGCAATACACTGTAATAATAATAAAGTTAAATTGTAGAGTTAAGGGATCTATCAATGCTTATGTCGAGTGTGATGCGTATCCCATGGGTTTTTCCTTACAAAAAAAACAGTAAATGTTATAAAATCTATTCCCTTATTAATATATTCCCTTAATACCAAATCTGCTGTTCCACGAAGGTAAATGTTCCATTCTGGCTCAGCAACTTGTTTACTATGTTTAATAGGGTGTCCTTTCGCTTCACTGCTTCCGAAGCAAGAAAAGAACGTCCTACGTTACCACGCGCCTGTGTTGCAATCTGATCCATTACGGAATTCGCTACTGTGAGCCTTATCAGCCACCGTTAAGCACACTTGACGTAGTTCGTCATCATTTGGTGCCACAACTCCGATGGCCATACACCTTGAGTTCAGTGGATCCACTAGGTTGTAACATATGCGACGTCCGATTTTATTGTTTCAATTATTTGTGTGGTTTTTTCAAATAAAAATTTTGTTTTTTTCAGGGATGTTTAATATATATATATATATATATATATTTCCAAAGCAGAAAGCTGCCATTTGGTTTTTTTTCAGAGTTATTACTTTGACATTTCCATTGCTTTAATTTTTAGTATGAATCAACGTGGTATTCGTGTCCTTTTTTGTCCGAATGGATATAATGCCGCGACAGGAACTCCAAGAGGAATATCATCAGCTATAGGGTGAAGACAGTGTTGGTGAGTCGACAGTGTGAATATGGTTGCGGAAATTTCGATCCAGTGATTTCGAGCTGGAAGATAAGGTAGGCCGCGTATGTCCCAGTGAACTTGACGACGAAGAATTGAAGGCACCAGTGGAAGAAACACGCGAACAACTGTTCAAAAGCTTGCGCAAACAGCTTCGTGTAAGCACGGGAGCAATTTCCACTCATTTGAATCGCACAGAAAAGACAAAAAACTCGAGAAGTGGGTGCAGCGCTAATTGAAAGCTGATCAAAAAAAGAATCGTTGTTTTGAAGTGGCGTCTCTTCTTATTCTGCGCAACAAAAGCGACCCTTTTCCTGATATTATTGCGACATGCAGCGAGAAGTGGATCCTATACGACAACAAGGAAGTTCAGCCTAATGGTTGGATTCCGATAAGGCTCCACACCACATCCCAAATCCAAAATTGCACTAAAAAAATGGTTATGGTGAGTATTTGGTGGTTTGCGGCTGGGCTGCTTTATCATAGATTTCTGATTTCTCGCAAAACTATTATGGCAGGGAAGTATTGCGAACAAATCGACCATGAAGGCCGTAAACTCCAACAACGGAGACCAGAATTAGTCAACAAAAATGGACCATTCTTCACCATGAAAACGCTGTGCCTCACGTTGCGGAACCAGCACTGCAGAAGTTGAATGAGTTTGGCTACGAAACATTGTCTCATGCCCCATATTCAGCACTGCAGACCTCTTTCCTATCGGCTAGCATTTCTTCAAGAACCTTGACAAATTCCTGCGCGAAATTGCTTCACCAACCACAGTGACGCAGAAAATGGCTTCAAGGAATTCATCGCTTTCAGAACTCCAGAATTTTATACAACTGGAACATTTATATTTGTTTCTGGTTGGAAGAGCGTGCTAGTTCTAACGTTCCTTATTTCAGTTGACAAAATTATTATAGAAAACGTCATGGTTATTTAAAACTTACATTTAAAATCTGACATTTCATGTGTTATAACCCAGTATAGACACCTGGAGCACCTGCTCATCATTTTGTGCATGAGGGAATTTTCAAACCGACTAATTAGAGATACACCGAATTTTTTCATAATCTGGTGCTCTTCATTGCAATTTTTTTACGTTTCCTTAATTATTGAGAAATTTGGCAGTTAACAAGTTTATTGGTCTCATAAGGCAACGGTATAAAATACCACACAAATGCATTGCATGTCATAAATAGCTCGTAAAAGACTTCTCGCTTTATTGGACGGTGGCGAATGCCGAAAAGAAGTTCGATCCAAATGGACCGGTGCCATGCTTCGGACCACTCTGTTTACCACGCTCTGCCACATCTCTCTCGACTAATTCGCCATGATCGGACTTGTAGTCGTGAGAGTTCCTGAAATTGACAAGTGCTGAAGGAGAGTAGGCAGCACCATTTCTCCAGAGCTCAGAGTACATTGCATTTTGCAAATTGCAGTCACCGTGTTTCCAAAGATTAGGCATTTCGCTGTCATTGCCACCGCTGGAGCTGAAAGAAATTGCTTTACTAGAAAGTATGTTTCTATTTGGAAATAAAACTACTACGAGAACTAATTTATGTCCGTGATTTCTGCCTGCATGATATGAACAGTCGATGTACAATCAACCCTGGCCTTAAGAACGATTTAAAAATAGTCCGTGAAGTAGTCAAGTGATTTCAAAGACGTTTTCTGAAATGGATCAAACCCAGTAGACTGCAAAGACTTTTTTTGAAAAAAGATTACTTTCTCATTAAGACATAAGCCAGTGTCTTTTTCTTAGTGGTTTAATACGCAGCCAACTTTGTATTGTTGCAGTACAACTGGTTCGACTAGACTTGAAATAAAAAGCATTTGTAACTCCCATGTCCGACTTTCTATTAACCTCGGCATTGGTCAAGTAATTCTTCGTATTCTTGTTCAGCAAACACGAGGTGTTATTTTTTTATTCTTTATTCACGAACAAGCTGACGTTTCGGCGGACTTCGCCCTTTTCAGAGCCTGGAAAGGTCAAGTTGACAGCAATCTATTCGCCCAAACACCTCCATAACCAGATGGAGAAAACGCTGAACCAAGATTTCAATCACATTGAACACAGCTTTGCACACTCACCGCTTTCTATGAGTCTTCCACTGGGTATGTTGCGTGGAGACCAACCGCATAGAGTTCACATGGAAGCATAATATGCCCCCTCCCATCAAAATAACAGCCTTATATACTGCCCAATATCACGCGTGATAATGAGGCATTACCCTCTGCGGTTAATTTTTCGGATTTCTGGAATTAATCCAGAACGCCTCGAGAGTTTGCCCGCTTGTGTTCTCGATTCCTGTGCAAGGATCGGAACACGTCCCTTCTAAGTCCTCCCCGTTATATCTCTGGGTCCTATACGTGCCAAGTGGGGTATTTGGTTTACGTTTGCCGACTAGGTATTCTTTTATGCGGACACAGTGTGGTCTACCCGTTTCGCCAATGTATTCGTCTCCGCACGCTTTACAGGAGATCAGGTAAACTATACCCGGGCTCATGCAATCGCCGTCTCTACCATTAGCGCAAACTATGCAATTTTGCGTTGCACATAGACGGTCACATAGGCGGTTACGAACTTGCAGGCGCTAAGAATACTCGATGGCATTTCAACTACGTTTACCGAATTCTCTAGACCCGCCCTTCTTGAGCAGCGTTTTATAGCTGCACTTGCATCATTTGAGATGAAGGGTAGGATAAACGGGGCCATTTTATCGCTAGAGTTGTCGTTTGGGGGCCTAGGATTTCCCCTACACCTATCCCGAGCTACAGTTTCGTAGCCATTAGAAATGGCTATTTGCCACGCCGCATAAATGAACACCTAGGGCGGCAAACGTGAACCAAATACCCCACTAGGCACGCATAGGACCCAGAGACAGAGCTGTGAGGACTTTGAAGTACGTGTCACCGACAAATAGCAAAAAGGCAAAAAATCGCATTCATTTAGCTACAATCGTTTCTATTTCAAATTCGCAATAATATCGAGATTCTTGTCGCTGTAGCAAGCCGGATTGATATCGTAAACAACTAGTCTCCAGAATCCCACTAGATGATTGAAGAACCGCGTCATTAAAGAAGAACTGCATCGAAGCGTAAAGTGTTGTTATCTCGTGCTAACACTCAGTACTTTGATGGAAGATACGGTACAGTGAAATGAAGAAAGAGACTGTCAGAGCGACACTCAGCAATTGCTTCCTTAGCCATGTTTTTTAAACGTTTGAAACTTCCAATAAAGGCAAATGTTTATGGAGCGCTGTTTAAGTTTCCGCATTCCTCCTTCATGTACAGGAAAACAATTTCTGTTATTGACCAGTTTTGACTAAAGCAGTGACCATTTAATCTGACGACCAATTGCATTTCCTCAATTGTTTTTTGAATAGGGAGGGTTTAGACAACGATCAGTTAGGAAACGTTAGACTATCTCGAAAAGCTTACCTAAGTCTTTTTTCTGTTCATTTAATGGTTATGTAGAACTGTTACAAAAACAGGAATTCAATTCTCACTTTTGGTTTAGATCTCCTCAACATCAATGAATGTTCATTTGTCGCTCAGTGATGGAAAGCGAACTCTTTCAAAAGTTGTCTACCTGACGACTTGACTATGAAGCTTATAAAGGACTTCTCTCGACCACGTTCAGAAGAAATCTAGAAATTCTCTATAAGAAGTTTCTACCATCAAGCGAGCAGCGTCGACGAAGAGAAATGTGAAGCTCCCACTCAATGCTAACATGCCGTCAAAACTATTCATCACGTATTTTTGTTTCAGACTTTTTTCGTGTTCGTGCATAAACATAGAAAACATAGCGCTACGGAAACATCGGCCGTTTTACGAAGCCTTCATGAAAGATGAAGGGAGCTGAATAAACACTTTCGTATTGTTTCGATGAATTTCCCAGCGACAATCAGTAACGCCACAAAATATTCCTGGCATTTGCGATGCGCCACCGTAATCGGAAAGGGTGTGTTCTTGGAATAAATTCCATCACACCAAATTTCCGCGTGTATCGAAGTGAAAAGTGGTGCACCGTAATACACACATGGTCGCCGGGTTGGATAAGTCTCCAGGGCTCTGGAAGCTTTCAGTTCCTCAACGGCGCGCAAATACTTATTGTATCCATGACCCACGGCGAGTTATTTCTAGGTCTGATACGCATGCAGTGACCTCTTGCAATTCTTCGTAAAGTCGAACGAATACCGAGTCCCTTATAGATAATTTTCACCTCAGCAGTGGAAAAGTTTTATATCGTTACCGGCTGAAGCAGTGAAATTTTTGAAATGCAGTCACAGGACTCTTTAGTACTTCCCTTCGTCTATTACATGGTCATGATAATAGTTTTCCGACATTTTCGCTGGCGATACCGAATTTTGAATCCTTCTATAAGAATGTTTTTTATGGCTCTTTCGCGCAGACCTACTGCTAAGATTTGAGGTCAATTCTGGTGTAGAAGGAAAAACGCTCCATAGCCGTTCTTTTTAAGAATGTTGAGTGGGTCTTTGGGAGCGATATCATAAGTGAGTTGCTAAGACCTACTCTAAAAGGGTGAAAAACTGTGGAAAACTTTTTTTCGTTAGGTTTTACAAGAAAATGTTCATCGAGAGATAGATATCGCCTTCTACCCATCTACAATTCCAAACTTTCTTCTTCGTTCGTAATACAAAATACGTCCAGACTCTGAGGAAGGCGAAATCGCCAAAACGTCAGCCATCGACCAATAACAACGACAACGACAACCAAAAACCTATTCAAACCTCGCATCAGCTAAAGAAGATCAGTTTATAAGATCACATAAATAGATATATCAACTGTCTATGCCGAGGTTTATAGAAAGTCGGTCTTTTGAGTTATTGACAGTGGAGGGTTGGCAGTGAAGAATCGGTTGCTGCTGTGAAAATGAGATGTTATTGAGTGGTGTGGACATTGTTGAAGATATATATATGTGAAGCAGAGGACGTCATTTGCCGTTGTACCAAGCCAGTGGTCTGCATCTTTCCAAACAACCTTTAAGTCAATCTGCTGACCACTGGTAATTAGGGGCTTTGATTAATCCTTTTCTTCATTGATCGTAGAGCACCATCGGATATGCACGTTCGTTTTAGGACGCATACGACTTCAGTTCGTATACGCCACTACTTCCGAAATAATAATAAAGAACAATACAATCCTAGCAATAAAAAAATCTAGAAATCCTCTGTAAGAAATTCCTGCTATCAGGCTAGCAGCATTGACGAATGTGAAGCTTTCACTCAATTCCAGTATGCAGTCAGAACCATTCATCACGTATGTTTGTGGCAGAGTTTCTCGTCTTCGCACATAAAAAATCGAAAACATTGTAGGCCGTTTTACGATGCCTTCGTGAAAGATGAAGGAAGCTGAATAAGCACCTTCGTAATGCTTCGATGAATTTACCAGCGACGATCAGTATCGCCACAAAATATTCCCTGGCATTTTTGATGGGCCGCCGTAATCAGAAAGCCCGTGTTCGTGAAGAAATTCCATCAGACCAAATTTCCGTGTGTATCGCAGCGGAAAGTGATGCACTGTAATACAGACATGGACACCGGGTTGGACAGGTTTCCTGGGGTCTGGAAGCTTTCAGTTCCTCTACGGCCCGCAAATAGTGCGTCCACGAGCCACTGTGAGTTATTAGTGACTTCCAAAAAAAACTATTTGTGGCTGACTTCGCATCGACATATTGCTAAGGTTTGACGTCAATTCTGGTGAGGTAGGAAAAGAAGTTGTCATTTTACGAGGAAAGTGTCAAGCGTTCCATAGCCGTTCCATTAAGAATATTGAGTGGATCGTTGGAAGCGAGATCATGAATGAGTTGCTGTGATGTACTTTCATGAAGGGTGAGAAACTCCTTCTGTTGTTAGGTTTAGCAGAAAAAATGTTCATTGAGAGATAGATATCATCTTCTATCCATCTACAATGCCAAACCCTCTTCTTTATTCTTCCGACGAGAGCAGCTGAGGCAACGTGAGGATATCAAATAACAGTGAGAATAGTGAGAGCGGAGGGTTGTCGGGGAAGATCGGTTGATGCTGCGAAAATAAGATGTTGTTGAGTGATGTCGACACTGTTGAAGGTAGATATATGTGGAACAAAAGACGTGCTTTGACGATGAACCAAATCAAAAGATAGCATCTTTCCAAAGAACCTTTAAGTCAATCTGCGAACTGTTGATGAGTATTGTTAGACCAAGCTTTTTCTTCACTGATCGTAGAGCACCATCAGATGTGCACGTTCATCATAGGACGCATACGACTTCAGTTGTTATAAGCCACTGCTTCCGCAGTTTTGCGCGAATGCCACTATCCCTCCATCCACAGTTCAAAATTGGTACCTGACCTGTCTACGAGTATCGAAACACTGTCTTCACACACCAGTAGGTCTGACATGCCATTGAATTTGCTAAGAATGCATTCCATACTATACGATTCATCTCATGTTTTCTAATGAAAGGGAATGTTCATAAGGCTCCGTCTGATTCTCCTCACCTCTTCTTAGTGAACAGAGAAAATAAAACTGAATATTGTGCAGATCTATATGGTGAAGCAACGTTTTATTTGATTAGTAAATCCCTTTATTGACTTTTTTCAGAAATATTTAGAGAAGTACCACGTATGAAATTTGAAAGGTTTTTGTACGTTTTCACCAAGTGTATTCCGGTAGTTAATATTTCATTTCATGCTTGCAGGGGCTTTGCTACTGCTGAGAAGCACTGAAATTACGTTGTTGATGGAATAGTAATATGCATTCCTAGTTCAAACCTCTCCAGCATCAACGGTGCCAATCAGTTTCCAAAATTTTCTTTAGTAGGTAGAAGTGAATGTCGTTCGGCAATTCACAAAGTATCTGCCCAGAAGACGATTATTTGGCGGTGACGTTTTCTGAAACCTTCAACGGGTGACTTCTGAAAAGAGAATTGGGAAAGTTTTGTAAGATATTTTTGTCATCACGCGTGGTCCCTTATGGCAGAGTTTCAAACTTTGTGAAGTTCCATTGAATTTCCAATGTTATGACAATTCACGGACAACAAGTTTCACGTGGTACTCTCTTTCCACTCGGAACCATTTGAAGGCAAAGTCATCGTTGCGAAAGCATCGATGCCTTTATGACAGTTTTATAGAGGTGAATAAGAAGCTCTCCATTTTTATAATGAATTTCTGAGCAACGAGCAGTTCCGCTACGAGATTCTGCTCGCACCTTCCCTGCACTTCCGCAATCAGAGAGAGAGAGGGTATTGGAGAGACGGATCCCACTGCTATTAACGTTTTAGTTCGACGCTGGTATGGTTGTTCATTTCAAAAATCATAATAGGTACAATGTTTATTGCAGCTCTACTTCTACATTGAAGTAGTTAAAAACTTTTTCAGGTGTTATTCATTCTCTTTTCCTAGTATTCCTAGTACCGAGGAAAGTGAGACATAGCAATATCGCCAATTAATATTACGCATGAGCAAACGAAAACACAATGGTGTGGAACAACCGGCCCTCTTAGGAGATTTTTTAAAAACGGTTAAGAAAAGATAAATATGCTCCTCCGTATTGCTTTGAAAAAATTTGTGAGCGACAAGAAATTTCGCACGAGTTTTTTCACTTCACCGGTCGTATGATTCGCATCGCCACCCACTTCGAGCAGTGGCTTTTGGAAGAGCTGGCACTACCTTTCTAGGAAACCCGTCCATTACCAGATCGAGATAACCGCCTTGCGATTTCCCTCATACCTTTTCGAATTTCAAATCTTTTTTATTCCGGCGGAAGGAGTGGGGAGAGTGCGGACTATGTTGCCCGCTATCATTGCAGCTTGGGTGAATATGAGAAGGACGTCATCCCTAGAGAAAAGGGACCTATCAGATGGGGTAAAATCGTTCCATCAACAATATCGAGTGGATCGCTGGGAGCGCAATCTCAAATGAATTGCTGTGATGGACGTTTGGAGGAATGGAAACGGAACGGGCAGCTTTAATGGAATAAAGAATAAAGTAACACCTCACGTTAGCTCAACAAGAATATTGAGATCTTCAATGAATCTTGTTATCTTGTGGATGTAGTCCATCATACTAAATCTTTTTTCGAAACCTTGCTTTCTCACATGGTTCTCCTTCGTCCCAGTGTTCTCTCAACCCTGTTTAGGATGAGTCAAGTGAAAAGTATATAGACAACGGACAGCAAGCAGATTGGGCGATAGTCGCCGATATCGTATGTATCACCCTTCTCGAACAGTAACACGGTCTTCCTGGTCTCTCACCGAGTAGGGACGTTGCATGCAGGCAGGTAGTGTGAAGAGCTGAGCCAGTGTGTTTAAGAGGACTGGAGGAAAGTTCTTCAGGTGTTCCGCTAATATCATATCCGGACCTGGTGCTTTTTCACCGACGAAATGGCATGTCGGATTTCGGAAAGGGACAACCGGTGGTACAACATACACATCTTATCGAAGAGATCTGAGTAGTATTGGTGAATGATTTTCTCCATCGCTTTTCTGGACGCTGTAACTGTTCCATCTGGGCGTCGGAGTGCAATCATCTTACTGTTGTAAATGGCGAAGCTTCGGTGGGCTTTGCGAATGCTTTTCTCAGTCTCTGCACCTTCAACCATTACTGCTGCTTTTCTCTCCTTAAGATCTTCTTTACCGCATGTCTGCATTGTTTTGCATGTCGGACGTTACATCGCGGTTGCCTGAAGCTTGTGCGATTCACGCTGGCCTATTAGCCCGGAGTATTTCTTGAGACAGATATCTCTTGGTGACTTTCGAACTCTCAGCTTTCATAGCGCTAACTTGAATATGTGGAATGAGCTGATCGCATTCCTCGTCGATCTTGCCGACAACGACACCTTCCCAATAGGCGACTAATGAGTTGAATAAGTCCCAGTTTATGGTGGTGCTGGGACTTCGGTTTTTGAATTTAGCGGCTTCTTCTCCCTTCCGCGAGAAATGGTATCTTGCACGAAGTAGGCGATGGTCTGGTCCCTGTGTAGAAGTTTCGGACAACAGCGGCATCAGTTACGCAAAACCTTCTCTTTACTATGATGTGGTCTATTTCGTTATGTTACTCTCTAATGGGAGAGTCCCACGTCCAGCGTTGAGGGTGCGGGCTTTGGGAGTTGCGAGTTACCATTGATGGTCTTGATCGTCAATGACAAACTCAAATAGCCGCTCACCCCTGTTCGCTCCATTTCAATGCATGGGTCCCAATGTGACGTTTCTTTCAGACGTTCTCCTTGGTCCAATCTTGGCATTTGAAATCTCCAGTGATGACCTTGAAGAATGTATGGTCTTCTCTGTAGTAACTTTCTCCAAGTCCATATAGAACGCTTTCGATTTCTTCTTCGTCATAGTTTGATGCTTGACGCGTAAACGACCAAGATTTTGTCAAAGCCGGATATTGATTTTGATTGATACTTTTTTATATTGATCCACATCTTTCTTTAATCGTATACATCCGTTTCTGGGTTGTCAGTTGTCGAAGTAACCGATGTTCATTGACAAACACGTGTTTCGACGAGAACGCCGACGCCGTCGACTCTTACTGCTGTCGCATGTTCCGAGGATTAGTTCTTCTGCGGTGCCATAGACGGCGTTGAATGGATGCGTCGTCGTCTCGTCTTCGGCCAGGGCCGATGACGTCGTACCTTTATCCTTCTTGCATGCATGGGCAAGTCTTTCTATCGAGGACTCGGATGCAAGTGTACGTGCATTGTAGGTGCAGATCGTCACCATAGATCTTCACAATTCGTGCAATCCATCGAGTTCCACTGGCGCTGAGGTTCTAGCACCCTCGCCGTACTCGTCCTACCCGAACGCTGCGATTTGCGGGGCTTTTTCCGGGTGCCAGGAAATGAGGCCCGTTTTCTATTACTGTTTTTTAGCTTTTTGATACACACGTATAGCTTGCTGGGCTCTGAACCTGGGGACTGGGTATACTCACGGGTAGCTTGCCAGTCTCTTCCAGAGTGGACACAGAGGTTATCTGTTGGAGGCGGCTTCTTCCGCCTCGCTGTCACTTGATTGCACGCTCTTGGCCGAATTGACTCGTGGAACAGAATCCGCATAAACTTCATCGCACCCCACACACACTTGGATGAATACGCCTCGTAAATTCAGAAAGCATTTGCCAAATCGACCCAGCAGAAACAGTTAGTCCATCCCCTGGAACCGTCTGCGTCGCAGGGAAGCAAAGGACGCTTTTGGTCCGCGATTAACCCCTTATACGCCACTGGGGGCGGGGGGATCTCAAGATGCTTGGAGAAATCATACTCAGTAGGCGACAGGTCTGACGAATTTGGAGGATGAGGCAAATTTTCGTAGCCCAAATTGTTTCATTTCTGCAGCGCTTGTTTCGAAGCATGAAGCCGGGCGTTGCCGTGGAGAAGATATTGGTCCTTTTCTGTTGACTAATGCCGCTCGTTGTCCGTAATCGTTCCGCCCGGATTCAAAAAGCCTATGTTGAGTCAGCCCTGCTGCAGACCGGCAAACACCATAGCCTTTTTTGGTGCAATTTCGGCTTTCTGGGAAGTGCTGTGGAACCCGTTCGCAATCCCAGCCATTGAGCTCAACGCCCGCGGTTGTCGTACAGAATCTATTTCTCGTTGTACGACACAATTCGACCAAGAAAATGGTCGTTCTGGTTGCACAGAATAAGAGCAGACGACACATGATAACGGCAATTTTTTTTGATTGTGGTTTAATTCGTGCAGCACCTACTTCGAGCTTTTTTTGCCATTCATATGCCGTTCAAGTGAGTGGAAATTGTTCCTGTACTTGCAGGGAAGCTGTTCTACAAGTTCTCGAACGGTTGTTTGTCCATTTGCTTCCACTGGTGCCTCCAATTCGATCGTCGTCAAATTGATTGGGACGTCTGCGGGCTTCCTTGACTCCGAGATCGAAATCACCAAATCGGAATTTTCGGAGCCATGTTGACCACTGTTGATTCACTAACACTACCTTCACCCTAAACCTCATTAATGTTTCGAGCCGTCTCTGCTGCTCTACGACCGCGTTTAAACTCAAAAGGTAGTTTGACGAAAATTCGTTTTTGACATCCAAAACTGCAAGGCTCAAAATTGGAAAAGAATTTAATGCCAACGTTTTATTTACGGCCTTATTACAATTTTTGAAGGAAGGGTATTATTTCCGACTCAACCACAATGATACTGAGATATTTGCATAACTCCGGACCGCAGGAGTCTCCGGTGGGGATCGATCGCGCTGTTGCCCTTTCCGGGCCTAACGCGTTCACCAACACTTCATGCGGGTCGTTTGTTTCGCCAGCCTCTCAGATAAAAAATCGAGTTTTGACATAATATAAAGCTATGGTTAGACATAACGCAAAATCGGCTTTCTAATGATATACAACATTGCAAGATACAGAGGATATTTTATTTTCAAAAAAATACATTAATGCAATAAAGATTTTGAAAAAGCTCACTTATTTGCGAAGAACCTATTTTAAAAGTCACGGTTATTTATGCTTTACACTCAAAATCGAACATTTCCATATGTTACAATCTAACACTATCCGATTGAGAGATTCACAGCAAAGAATCAGACGGTCACCTCATCGAATATTTCTCCATAGTCTTACCAAGATCATGCTGAGGGTCACGTGTGAGGTGATCAGCCTCCATAAGTGTTACCACTATCATAAGTAATTTCAAGCTGGTAGTACTTGCGTTTGACGATTCCGTTAATTGTTCCATTCTTTTGTGTTGCCGTATGTTCCTACAGTAATTATGTCAACTATTAACTACATTCGAAAAGGGCGTGTGAGGAGCAGTCGTCGGAAGCCTGCAACACACACGTGGAGTCGATCCCTAGGCCTGTGGCTCGCCAAGTCTTCTATCCCTCCCGGAGTCGGCAAATTGCTAGCAGACTTGTCTGAGACGACCAGAAGCACTGGCTCGATATATCGGCCACCGCCAGGTCAGATATTCATTTAATCTCCTCCAAACAATGCTTAATGAATTCGAATGCATGGCGCATCCATAAGGAATTGATCAACTTGTTCAGCGAGAGCTTTATCCTTTTATTGACTACACTCATATTTCTTGACATCCAGTAGCAGTCTTACTGTTTGCATCTGTTCCCAACTCATTCTATGAACTGACTCGAAGACCTACTTTCCATTGAAAACTGCCATGTTTTTGACGTGCTGGTCGGGAATGTAATCATCATCATCTTTTTGAACTGTTGCCGACTAAAACGGATACGTTACTATTATAAAGTGTTGGATGAAACACATTCTTCGCAAGTTTTCTGGGTCATCCGATTTTTTCTTTCCTGTATGTCAGTGATCTGTTATTTAGGTTGTCCTCGATTTTTATTGGGAGAATTGCTAAGTTCGATGTTGTTAGAAGTACTAGAAAAGGTAAACAGTGCATTCACGAAAAAAAGACTTTCGTTTCTCATCTTTTTGCAAAGACAGTATGTACGTTGTTCAACGATAGTCAGCCGACTCTTCGTTAGTGCAGCAAGTGTGACGACGCAATGGCTACAGATAATAAACGAAGATCGAATTTGAAAGTCATGTATTGGCAAAAAGGTGTGGCGCTTTAATTGTGAACTCTTTGAACACTTGGCGGAAATTAAGAACAGTGAGATAAATATTCTTGTTGGTATTTCTTTGACAAACGAAGGAATTTACACCCTTGCTTTTGTGTGGAGGTAGCTTCTGTAGAACCTACTGAACGTAATGATCTTTTATGTCGGTGATATGATAGGCATATGATTATCTTCATCATATGCTCCTAGTTAAACATGGTTTAATTGAGAATCACGGTGTTATATCTGCAGCAATCTTTTCTGATCGTTGTTTTGAGGCTTTTCACCATTACATGTAGTCAGATGACCTTATTAATAGTCATGGTGAGGTGTTAGCCTACTCTTTTTGTGGTAGTGGTGTTTTTTTATTAGGATAGTCTCGTAATGAACATTTTCACCTTATTTGCAAGTAGAATGCTGAACTTTGAATTCCATAAGAAGCCTTGCCGTAATGAGATGAGATGAGACAAGATGGAATTACAAGCGCTGCTGTTCGAGGGTGTTTAATCGTTTTCTTCATGAGTTATCCGATCAACTCCCCACAAATTGCTCTCTGTTTCCTAAATGTTAACTGGTTAATGTCCACTAATTCTAAAATTTCGACGACTACTTCATCTTCGTATGGAGGAAAATACTCCGTTTTCTACGTTTTCTTGTTAAAGGGAAACTTCTTGTTGACGCTAAGAGCAGTGACGTCCTTGTAGAACATTGAGTTTTGGTTTATTTCTGGCGAGGTTTATCTGTTTCTTTTGGAGAATTTTTTCAAATTTAAAGAAAAGAAACACGTTCATTGTAAGTTGTACAAATGTGGTAATTAGCAAAGGCTTCTAAGGTTGTGTACAACGAGGATTTGACCGCTTTCCTGAGTTCCATTCTGCCGATGTCATATACCGCAAGTTCAATTTTTAGAGTACTGTCACAGTGCTTTGTCAATAGGATATGTAGTTCTACGTGGTGTTGTGATAATGTTCATGTGCTTCAGTGTTCTTGGTTTCTGGTCACATTCTTGTGTTTTCTCATCTTTATTTACTTGTTCAGAGAATTCATTGTGGAAAATTTCATCGGATCGTCCATCTTAACGAATTACATATGGGAACGCTTCAAAGATCCCACATTACCTGTTTCGCAAAAGGGTAAATTTCGTAAGACCTCCATATTTCTAATATGTTGCATTATTGACGACGCCGTGAATGACATTCTAAAAGTCTTGTCCCTTTACTTTTCCGGAAACTTTTTAAGATTCTGGTGTAAGTACTTATTTAAATTGTTGTTTGCGCAGCTTGTGTCTTAGTCTAAAGTGGTTGGGCAGAACTGGTTTAATTCGCTTATTTCCACATTGATCCACAGCTCTAGAGTAAAGTAAAGACGATGACGTTGTTATAGGAATTATAGGGCGAATCTGAAGCTTGAGAAATGGCATGAGTAGGATGGAGGCGAAAAAATTTAGATTGGTCAAAAAAATTGATCAACATATAAAAAATACTGTTATTATGTAATGGTGGTTATTTTGGTTGAAACCAGTTAATATTTGTATCGTCTTACTTTTATTCCCTCCATCGGTTTACCGGCTCATCGTGGCTGCAACGTGTTTCTGGGTGACGAGCTGCCATGTGCAACGGATGGATTCATCCCCACAGCGGGGTCATCCGTGCTGAAACTGACTTTGGATTTTCAATCAGGAAGCCCAGTTAAGAGTGAACAAATACCAAGATCTACCACTGTCCGAGTATCAAACTAATCGCATGGTGGCAAACCTCGCTCTGATCCACAAGGGCGGCGACTGCCCTGTGGTGGTCACGAGCTGAGGCAGGCTTTTGCCAGGCTGACTTTGAGACTCCAGGCGAACAGGGTGACTGGACCAGCAAAACTCCGAAAATGTGGAGAGTATGCTGGGGCCCTGCACAACCAGAGAGGACGGGCCGTCCAAGTATCCGAGTACTTTCGCTTTAGTCAGTGCAAGAACTTGCTGTTGTGAGTGCGTTAGAAATTTTGGTGAATTTGTCACAATTATTCCTCAATGATGTGAACATTTGGACGGCGAAGAGTAAGCTTGCACTGTCAAAAACCTCGTTCTCCCTTGACATAGGTGTAGTGGTTTTCCTGTACCTTCCAATTCCTGTGTTTGATGTTGCCATCTGCTTTACTACATCTCCTTACATCAGTTAATCGTGTTGTACCCTTCCGCTTCACACCAAATTTAGAATTGTTTCTTGGAATAACCACGGAAAGAGAGCTGCTATAGAGCTCAATGTTTTAGCACTCTTGACGGCGCCTATTTTCGGTTTTGTCGCGCAATGGAGCACGCCTAATTTTTTTCTATGCATACTGTGTCATTTGTGGATGTCACACTGACCGCTTCTTAAGTTCTTATGTTTCGCCGCCCCCTTTACTGTTATTTCCGTTCTGTAAATGAGCTTTTTCTTCTCTGCTTTTCGCAAGAATTTCTAATGGACTCTTATTCTATGAGTGCTTCACGTTCTTCTGTAGAACCTCCGATGTTTTTGGAGCACATAGAACTCTCGCATGTGAACAAAAAACACTTGTTTACTATGCAATCATACTGCTTGCACCATTTAATGAAAGGATATAAATTCTGCCAAGGGATTTTACGATGTTTACCATGTGGTTTTGACATCACATCATTTCATGCCAAGAAGTCATTGTAGGGATTGAAAGTTAGAAAACAACGAATAGCTTGTCAGAAATCATTCTGGGACACTGCGTGGGCTGCCAGTTCTTCGAGGCAGTGGCATTTCTGTGCTTCTTCACCGCGTACGTTCTCTAAGTCTCACATTCTCGTTAGAAACAGATGTCTCTCGCCACAAAATGAGAAATTTATAGGAGATTGTCAGGAAGAGAACCTGTCATAAACGACGCCTGCCACACCATCTCCGTTGGATAAGTCGTCGATTGACCACAAGAAGTACAGGAAAAAAACTTGTGTTCACCAAAATAAACCGCCTGAAAGAAAATGGCACCTTCAGGAGTCGCACCGGCCCCTCCGTCAACTTGATTATGACACCTATAGAAGTCACTACTTGAAAGACTGTCAAGCAGCATATAGTGCAGTGGAGTGAAGCGGTCATCCACTCCACTCCACTGCACTATATGCTCCATCTCATCCATCCAGTCTATCCACGATTTTGATCACTGTTTGTAAACATAGTACATCTTTCATTTTCCGATGTCAGTCCTTAATAGCAGACAAATAGACATTGAGTGTGATCGAATTATCTTTACAAATATATTTTCATACGAAGCATTGCCATTCACTTCTTCATTTTGTTTATGGAACAATAATGTGATGTAGCATGTCACTGAGAGTGCTCCGCTACGTCAACTCTGCTTTCTCCCCATATTAACTGTGATTTTCAATGTACTTTTAGGGAGAGTACTGGTGATCTATTGCTGTTGTCGTGCGCTATCTCTTTAGTGATGATCAGCACTTACTACTTCGACCGTTGTTCTTGGGCGAGGCAGTCAGTAATGGTAACCATGACCAGCGAGGTCGAAACTCAATTCGTAGATATCGAGCTAGCATATTCTTTAGAAGAAATTTCACGTAAGCGCCTGCAGTGAAGCTAAGAAATTCATCTCGAAGGTAGTAGCTGAGACAACAATTGAGTCTAAACTTATTTCTGTGATTTTTTTCGAGGCATCCTATTTTTGACATTTACTGGTATTTTTTAAGCCCAAATTGCTCTCTGTCAAGTCATAATTGTTGCAGCAGCATTTTTATATAATTGTGCTTGTAGTCCAAGTTCCCAATAACTAGTAAAAATTTCAGAAAATGGCGACACGAGAAGCAGCTGCATTACAAGAGGAAGAGGGAGCGCAACCATGATAAATCCTGCCCACAAATAGACCCACGATGGCATCCATAGACTTAGTATGATTAGTGTGTTATGGTATAACAAAGTTCGTGAGAAACTAATCAATACATATTTGCAACATCGTATATGTCAAGCATTTTTCTGCCGTATAACGAGTACACGATGACGAGTTCCATATGAAGTACTTTTTTTCTTGTATGTAATTACAGTTTTCTTACATGATTGATGATTCAATACCAGTCTCAGCGTACTGCCGTGCTATTTGTATATTTTGACAAAACATCGTTAATGACGGGCTACTGTATATTGTCATGGTTCTAGTTCGACTCCGCTCCGGGCCAACCAAGCCTCTCATACCTCTTGGGGTCGGGAAATTGGTACCGGATTTTTCTGCGAAAAAAATCGCTCTCTGAAATCCAATTGGGAGCGCTCGAGCTCGGCTATCTCAGGGCTCCATGGGGAATTGCTCGGTCAGTATTCTACGATAGGATTTTACGATCAAGATGAAATGAAAATGCTCAAGCAGCAACCGATCCCACACGTAAAAATTGAATCCCTCCTTCTCCTCCGGAGCCTCGATTTCATTCCACAAAGGGGAAAAAGTTTTGCGAAGACAAAAGAGAAGCGATCTATAAGAAATAGGTGCTGGAATGGACCAAAATACC
The DNA here is from genome assembly GCA_018806985.1 of Angiostrongylus vasorum. Taxonomy (NCBI): domain Eukaryota; kingdom Metazoa; phylum Nematoda; class Chromadorea; order Rhabditida; family Metastrongylidae; genus Angiostrongylus; species Angiostrongylus vasorum. The sequence continues at coordinate 64,759 of JADANN010000406.1, forward strand.
GAGCTGTCTTCAGGTGATGTCAACGGTTTTACTCATTTCAGGTAGTGAAAGTCAAAGCTTCACTGTGGGGTAAATCTTTGCAGAGAATTCTGTACATTTTCGGTGTGGCTGGTTTCCCAATCATCGAAGTTGGAACACTAGCACAAGCATACGGTATGAATATGTCGGATGCAGAAACGAACAAGCGGTAGTTTCTTTCTTCGGTTTGTTATGAAGAAAGACATTAGTTACATAACAGAGAAAACAGTTGTCGATGTTGGTCGACTACCAAGCGTTACTGTGAAATTGAAAGATAGTAGATCCTACTATGCCCTAAGCTTTTCAAATTAAGCTGCCAGTTGGTTTTTTTTATTGAAAAATGTGCTATAACCTCCTTCAAATAAGGATTTTTATTCCACTAAAGGGTATAATTTTTATCATCGGTTTACAGAGATAGGAATAATATAGTGGGAAAGTAGTGTGAAACGGTACGGAGTCGCACAATTGATGGAGTCTCTCTACGAGCAATGATAGACCTACGTGGTGTAATGGTTAACTGGTCCCAGTATCGACTTTACAGAACCGTTGACAATGATGAGTTCCTTTTCTCGCCATATTCGGCAGGTACCCTCTCGCCTACCGACTATCCGTTCTTCGATCACTTTGACAAATTCCTGCGCGAGAAATGCTTCAGCATCCACGGTGAAGCAAAAATACATTCAACGAATTCGTCGCTTCAACTTTAGAATTTCTAAGCAACTGAAACAATTAACCATGTCCTTATTTCAATTAGCAGGAAATAGTGTGGAAAAAAGTTATGGTTGATTAAAGTTTACATTTAAAACCAGACATTTCATATGTTACAACTTGATATAAGTAGTTAGATCTTTGCCGCTCATTTTGTACCTGGGCTATTTTAAACCAGCTGATTAGAGACGCACCAAATCTTTCTTAATCTAGTACACTTCATTGCGATTTTTCACGTTACCTTAAGCTCTGGGGAATTTTGTGGCTAACTGGTGTATTGGTCTCATAAGGTAACGGTATAAAATACCGCACAAATGGATTGGCCGTCATAAACGTGGCTTCTTGGATGGCTTCTCACTTCATTGGACGGTGGTAAATGCTGAGAAAAAGTTCGATCCAGATGGACCCGACGCCAATGTTCGAACCACTCTGTTCACCCTCCTTTGCTACATTTCGCTCGACCAACTCGCCATGATGACATTTGTGGTCTGCAGAGATCGTTTTTCTTTTAATAACGCGTTAACATGAAAAAGAATTCAAATCAAATCGTGAGAGTTCCTGAAGCGAGAATACGCATTACTTTACTGGCTTACGTTGTTCGTTGAATATTGAGATGACGGATTGCCCATGACGGTGCAGACCAGGTTCATATTCATGACAACTTCTGGAACAAATTCCTTTATTCGAACGTTTGTTCTGAGTGAAAATGCAACTGATTTGTTTGGTATTTTTCTGCATTTGTGAACTGCATCAATTCAGTACAAGACAAGTTGTGAAAAACACTACGTTAGATAGTCGAATCATTTCAAAGACGATCGTTTTTTAAAGTATTTTTAACTAACAATTTGTTACAAGTTTTTAAAATAATGAAGCCAGTAAATCCCGCCACCGACTTTCGATTTACCTTGGCACTGATCAAGTAATTCTTTATATCCTTGTTGAGCAAGGGCGAGGTTGCGAGGTGTTATTTTTATTCTTTATTCACATACAAGCTGACGTTTGGGCGGATATCGCCTTCTTCAGAGCCTGGAAAGGCCAAGTTGACAGCAATCTATCCGGCCAAACACCTCCATAACCAAACAAAGAAAACGCTGAACCAAGATTTCAATCGCATTGAACACAGCTTTGCACAGTCACCGCTTTCTATGAGGCTTCCACTAAGTATGTCGCGTGGAGACCAACCGTACAGAATTCACATGAAAGCCCTAAGGTGCCTATCCAATTTGAATAACAGGCTTATATATTACCCAATATCACACATGATGATGAAGCATTCTTCGCTGCGGTTCATTCTCGGATTTCTGGAATTAATCCAGAACGCCTCGAGAGTTTTTCGCGCTTGTGTTCTCGATTCCTGTGCGGGGATCGTGACCCATACTTCAAATTCCCCTCCCCACATTTATGTCTCTGGATGTACGCGCGCCTTGTGGGGTATTTGGCTTACGTTTACCGACAAGGTGTTCTTTTTACGCGGACACAAATTGGTATACCGGTTTTGCCAATGTATTGGTCTCCGGACGCCTAACAGGAGATCGGATAAATTGTACCCGAACACATGCAATCACCGTCTCTACCATTAGGGCAAATAATTTTGCGTTGCACGTAGACGGTCACATAGGTGGTTACGAACTAGCTGGCGCCTAAGAGTACTCGGTGGCATTTCAACTAAGTTTGCCGAATTCTCTAGACACCCCTTTCTTAAGCAGCGTTTTATAGCTGCACTTACATCATTTGAGATGATAAACGGGTCCCTTTTTATCGCTAGAGTTGTTTGGGAGCCTAGGGTTTCTCCCTACACCTATCCCGGAGCTACAGTTTCGTAGCCATTAGAAATGGCTATTTGCCGCGCCAAGTTCCGGGACTCCTCTCTCTGCTCTCTTCCCGTGCACACGTTGGTTGCTGTTCGAAACATGTTTCTTACCAAGCGCCCTTTTCGTGTGAGAGGGGTGAGAGGGAGAGGCAATGAACCAAGGTGTTTTACTACTTGGTCTTGGTTTTCGGTTCCAGTTCGTAATGTAGCCATTTTCTGACACGTTAATTTGGACGTTCAGGAATGGAATCCAGTTTTCTTTCGGTTTCTCAGGAGTGAACTTGATATAATCTGACTAGCCTGTTCAACAACTGGAAATATTTGTCTATTTCCTCTTGTGTTGAGCAAAGGACACAACAGTCATCTCTATGTCTATAGTAGAGTAGCGGCCCGAGATCGGTCACTGGTGCTTCCACCTTAGACATAAGTGCAAAGGCAGACTTCGTGCCAGTCGCTGTCCCATTGCCAACCCTCTTATTTGAGCGTAGCACTTTCCCGGACCATCTGAAGATTGAGCAGCTCAAGCATTCTTTTAAGAGAGCAATAAACTGCTCCATCTTGAAGCCGTACATTCTTACTTCTCCTTCGTGTTGTGTAAGGAGTTCGAATATGGCTTCCACTACAGGGTCATTCGACACGTTTCTATAAAGGGCGGTGTCGTCGAAGGACTCCATCACGCACGCGCTGCTGGGCTGCGCGGTATGTAGACAATCCAGAAACATCTGGATATTCGTAAGATGGCCCGGAATGTGTTTCAATAACTGGGTAAATATTAGGGTTAAAAACCACGTCCTCTATCCCTTGGCCCGTCTACACAGCTAGTGATGAGTCTAACCTTAAACAATGATGGATCGGTAGGCGCAAGATCGTCGCTGGATGCTAACTAATGAGTTTTTATAAGTAGGTACAAGACGGGACATGTTAGTAAGTCAACTTTTAGTTGAGAGATAACTGATGGTTTTAAACCAGCAGCGCTTGCCATTTTGACCCATTCGAGGCTCAATTTTCGGTATTTACTTCTAAACTCCCTCTCACATTATGGGCGATAAAGTGAACCACCTTCAAGGTGCTTTTTCGTTGTCTCAGCATCTAACTAGTAGAAAAATAGGGCAAACTCTCCATCCTTATCATCTTATGCTTTTCAACCCTATCAGCTCTCGTGCCTCTCGCGTACCACGTTTCTGCACTTCAGTGAGGTTGGAACTGTATCTTTTCGGGCGATAATGATTAAGGGCTTTGAAAGTTTCATTCGTAAACATCCGGAATTTAACATCAACTTTCATTATTAAGCTCTCTTTGTCTAAAGAACGGCTGAGGAAATGGTGTTGTTGGTAGGCCCCCACTTGGTGATGTTCGCACTTATTTTGCTTTTCATCCCTAGCTTTTTTGCGGAGTCTGTCTTGAAGTTCACGTAAACTACATGCGACCCTACGCAAGTTTGACCTTAGAAATGGGTTTAGATAGTGAGAAACTCGGTCCCAATTTTAATAACGAGCGCGCACCGTCAGGGAGAGTAATGCCTCTCAACACGGATAGTCTTGAGTTTTTCTTGCACACTACTTATCCTAATGTGACCTGTTTGATATTCGTTAGCGGTGTTTTTGTGCGCTCTTGAAGCCGTGTTATGCGATTTGCTCAGAAAGGTTTTCGAATTTTCTCCGCAGATTTACTTTAGCATTAGACCTGATAGAGTTGCAAGTCAACACTGACCCACCCACTATTCTCCTCCAGTGGCGGTCCTCCAAATGCTGAAGCCAATAGTTTTCCTTCGTCTCGCACTTCTTCCACTTGGCGAACATTTGGTTTGTCGCCTTCGTAGACAGGAGTGTAGTATTCGCAGTTCGACGTCCAGTACTCAGTGACTGCCTCTGGTAGTTCGCATACATCGTGTAGTCGTCTTCGTTTCATGAAGTTCGGGACGACTCGGTGTTTTAGACAGTGGCGGAGAAAGTGTATTGACTGTCGAGCTGAAACGATCTTTTGTCTTAGTGACAGCGCTTCTTTTGCAAGCCGGAAGTATCGTGCTGGCACGTCCCGAAGTAAATCCTACGACCGACTTTCTAATAACCTCGGCATTGATCAAGTAATTCTTTATATCTCTGTTGAGCAAATGCGAGGTGTTATTTTATTCTTTATTCACGAACAAGCTGACGTTTCGGTGGATTTCGCTTTCCTCAGAGCCTGGAAAGGTCAAGTTGGCAGCAATCTATCCGGCCCGACACCTCCATATATGAGCCTGTTATTCTGATGGGATGGACAAATCATGCTTCTATGTGAATTCTGTGCGGTTGGTCTTCATGCAACATACTCAGTGGGAGGCTCATAGAAAGCGGTAAGTGCGCACAGAAAGCTATTCTGTGTTCAATGTGATTGAAATCTTGGTTTAGCGTTTTCTCTGCTTGGTTATGGAGGTGTTTGGCCGGATAGATTACTGTTCACCTTTCCAGGCTCTGATGGAGGCGAAATCCGCCGAAAGCGTCAGCTTGTCAAGGATATAAAGAATAAAGCCAGTGTTATAAACTGACAAACTTCCACCAAAGGTTTCGATTGGCCGCCGTTAACGGTAGAACGACGTCCGCGACCTGCCTCATTTTCAAAGTCAAATTCGCCCTCACGAAGTTTCTACAACCAATGTTGTACTGTGCATTCGCTAAAACTTGCTTGGCCACATATCTCACCAATTTTTTCAACCTTCTGAAAGCCTCCCCTGTTGCGTCTTTGTGCCAAGTGGTGTGGTTCGATAATCGGTGTGCTTGGAAGAATAACCAGTGTTGGGACTGAAAAAATACGAATCATTTGCTTTTTATATCCATTTATACGATCTTGCCAACTGACCTTTTTGAGCCGATGCGAGGTTTTTATAGGTCTTCCTTGTCGTTGTTGTTGTTCTTGTGGTCGTTGCTGTTGCTGGTCGATTAGTACTAATGAAGATCAAACTTTCAAATAAACTCCATGTTGATCAGGAAGGCTCCTCACCGTGCTGCTACGAGTGCAACTGGTCGACGCGTTGTTCACCGTGGGGTCGCGAGCGAGCACCCAGCTCAGAAAATCACTTTACAATAAGGGCACAGATCATTAAAACAGTCTTCTAGGTAAACATTAGGCACAAAAGCACAACGGCGATGTTCTTGAAGTAAATGTCCGGATCCTAGCCAAGAATCAAAAACATCAACGCGCAAGACTCTTGAGGCGTTTTGGACAAATTTCAAAAATCCAAGGATGAACCGGAAAATCAGTGCTATCAATAACAGTCCTGTATAGAAGGGTATCGCGGAGTGACTATGCCTCATTCGAGAGAGATGCTCCACAGAGGAAGACCCGGCTGGATGCGCGGACCAAGACGCCACCTCGAGAACAAGAACAACTGTGAGCGGTCGACTGGTATCATCGGCACTGATGAAGGCGAAACCTTTAAAAGGTTAGCCGAAAATAAACATTATTTGTCAATCTCGTGTAAGCTGGAATTTATGAATGAAAATTCGACGAAAACTCGTTTTTTGATTTTTAAAATTGCAAAGCTCAGAATTGGTGGGAAAAAGTCAAATTTTCACAAAACACAAAAACAAATACATTGGCGAAGAGGGTAGACCACTTTGCTTTTGTGTAAAACAACATCGAGTTTGTAAAACTGGAGTTAAACCAATACTCCATTAGGCGCTCAAAGGGACACGGAGAAAGGAACGGGGACGATTTAGTTGTTAAAGTGAAGCATTCTCAAAGGGAAATCGAAAGAATCAGTGCGTAAAACTCCCAAAGCATGTCGGCTAAATCCCACGAGTTTAAAAATGAACCGTTGGGAGGAATGCCTCGTTATCACAAGTGATCTAACGCGGTGCTTAAAAGCTGAAATGTAAATGCGAGAGAGGCACATTACCCTTCCTCGTGAGCTCTGCGTGGTTGGTCTCCGCACGAAATACTCAGTGCAACACTGGTAGAATGGCAAGTGTGGAAAGAAGATATTTTGTTTTAAATGCGAACAAAATCTTGCTTTAGTCTTTCCTCTGTGGGGCTATGGAGGCGTTGGGCAGGATAAACTGCAATCGACTTGAACTTTTTCGGGTTTCTGAAGAAGGCGAAAGCCGCCGAAACGTCAGGCTGTTCATAAAGAAAGAATGAAGTAACAACCTCGTGTGCTGCTTGTCAAGAGAACAGTAATTTATAATATTTGTTCCAAACTCTTTGTTATTCTCATTCTTTCATTTTTTTTAAAACTCGTTTTCTTAGACTGAAAGAGAAAAGAGAATCCCTTCGAATGAAAACAACTATTTTCCTTCTTGCACCTATGGTACGCGAGCAAACATCAATCGGCTAACCAGAGCTCAGTAAATGTTCTTGTATAGCATACAACTTCTATTTTTTCTGTTTTATTGAACCGTTCAGCGCAAAAGTAGTTCATTGTTTTCATGCTGTTTCAAATGTTTAAAAAATTGTTTAAAAAAATTTATGCACTCCAAATAGTTTTTGCTCGACTTCTTTCATGAGACGGTGGCAAATGCCGAGAAGAAGTTCGATCCAAACGGACCCAATGCCAAGCTTCGAACAACTCTGTTCACCACGCTTTGCCACATCTCTCTCGACCAATTCGCCATGATCGGATTTGTGGTCTGCAAAGATATACTTGCTTACAAAATGAGACTGTGTAGAAAAGACAGCAGCCCAGACCGTGAGAGTTCCTGAAATTGACAAGTGTTGGGGGGGAATGGGCAGCACCATATCTCCAGTGCTCAGCGTACACGCCATGTTGCATATTGCAGTCACCGTATTTCCAAAGATTATGCATTTCGGCATCATGCCTTGCGCGACTGAAAGAAATTGCTTGATTGAAGGTTCTACCTCCATTTGGAAATCAAACAACTACGAGAATTACTTTATGTCGGTGATTTTTGCCTATGAACAGTCGATGTACAATCAACCCTGGCCACAAGAATCATTTAAAAGTAGTCTGCGAAGTAGTCAAGTGATTTCAAAGACTTGGCTAATTGCAAAGACTTTTTTTTTGAAGACGAAAAACGTATCTTTTGATTAAATTTAACATAAAAGCTTTTGTTTTTCAAGATCACTGCAAGATTGGGCAATCTCAGAAAATAACTTTCCAATATGATTGGAACGTCTGAAGAGATGTACATTTCACGACTTTCCGTGTGAAAAGGAGCTTCATAGACTTCTTTTTGAAAGGCAGAAATATAAAGTTCGCACAAATAGCGACATACTAAGCAGTATAATGTACAAGCTTTTTCGTACGAAACAGTTTAGATCCATTGCACTGTTTACCGATGACCTGAACTACCTGTTATGTTTTCTCGCCAGTACAAGTATTTCCTTACTTCGGGCTCTAAATTTGTCGATCGCTCCGTTAAATGCTCAAAACCCACCAGCAATCGCGTTTCCAAAGTCGGCACTAGCACGGTTAACTTCTACTTCCATGCATTGAAGTGGTTCGTAGTTTATTCTTACAGTGAGCTGACCCAAAATGATTTGGATTATGGGATCGGGGAGGCCAGCAGCACGACCTTGTTGTTCGAGAACGTCAAACACCTGAAGAACAGAGTTTTCCGCCAACTAGAAGAATTTGCAGGGAGTTTTTCAACTGAACTACACGAAACCAGACAGGCCGGGTTAAAATCAAAATGCCGACGAATCCTTTAAAAAATTGAAGGTTTCATTAAACCTGTCCAAGAAATGAGAATTCACTGCTTGCATCACAGCACGCATCACAAATCCACTGGCCGCCCCTGCATTCGGTGCAATACCGGAAACTCGAGCAGCTACACCTGCTCCCGTTGAGAAAACCATCTGCACCGGCAAGGTGAAGCCGGTAACGTTGAAGGTCCTTGTGGTCATTGCGGCTGAATTCAACAAGCTTTTTATTGAAGAAACATAAATAGAAGTAAATTCCGCAACTTTTTAAATAGATAGATGAACGTTAGGGTTAACTAAGCTTTCCAAATGAAAGATTGAAAAAAAATTTTTTCAGTAATTAAATTATTGGTGATTGCTTTAATATCGCCGTTATTGGAACCCCATATTTGGGAAATTTGGAAATTTATGCTTCAATTTGCAAATGTTTCTATTACAAGAGCATTACTGTGTTTAATACCTGGTCCTGCTGCACATCCGAACACTGCAGTGATGGTGAGGAGAGAGAGCAGCAGCGGACGTGCCAGAACATTCGCCGTGTTTGCCACACCACTCATTATTATGAGAATCGCACCTGTAGATAATTGGATGGTAGTACCTATTCGCATGTTCATTTGAGGAGAAGATTTCTTGCTTTCAGTAAGGTTGTGGAGAAATCGGCGATGGGTTTCTACTAGGAATTTGTAATCCGTAAACGCAACGCAGGTATTAGGAATCTACTTGACACTTCTAAGACAAAAAGAAACTCCTTCAAATGCGTCATATTTCATTACGTCGGCCTTGGTGTTGGGGACTCTGCTATTCCGAAGCATAAAGAAATCGGCTAGTGAGGTGCAACGTATGCCAAGCGTTGAACGAGAACGACGTGTGAGGGCGATTGATTAATTCATCGAATGCGCTGATTTCTCAACTACTACAGTATAAATTGGGTCTCGGCCATGTGATTTTTTGTTGCTGTGACATTAACTTTTAATTTTGCCACAAATGAGGAAATGTAGAGTCGACAAAAACGGCATCGTTAAAAATGCGCTCTTGGGAAAAACTCTACCCACAGATTTATCGACTGACAAAAAGGAAACACAGCTTTCCACAAGCAGCATTCCTGCCGGCAAATGGAAAAAACGCAAAAATGGCATTCATTTAGCCATAATCGTTTTTATTTTAAATTCGCTATGGTAGTGAGATTCTTGTCGTTGTGACAAGCCGGATTAATAACCCTAACAAGCTCATCTCCAGAATCTCACTAGATGATTAAAGAACCGCGTTATGAAAAAAGAACTGCATCAAAACATGAAGTGTTGTCAGCTCGTGCCAACATTCTGCACTTTGATGATACACGCGGTGTAGTGAAATGAAGAAGGAAACTGTCGGAGCGACACTGAGCTAGCGCTTCCTTTGCCAACTTTTTAAACGTTCCAGATTTCCAATAAAGTCTAATGTTTATACAGCGCCGTTTGAGTCTCCGCGTCTTTCCTTCGTGTCCGGGAAAACAAATTGTGTTATTGAGCAATTTTTGACTAAGGCAGTGACCATTGGATCTGACGAGTAATTGCATTTCCCTCAATTGTTCTTTTGAATAGGGAAGGTTTAGACAACGATCACTTTGACTTTCGAAACGTTGTACAATCTCGCAGGCTGACCTGAGTCGTTTTCTGCTCATTTAGTGGTTATGTGCAGAACATATGTTGTAGCTGCAGACTGACGCGTATTTAAATGAAGTGTTGCAAAAACAAGAATTCAATTCTCACTTTTGGTTTAAATTTCGTCAACATCAATGAATATCCATTTGTCGCTCAGTGATTGAAAGCGAACTCTTTGAAAAGTTGTCTACCTGACGACTACTTGACCATGAAGTTTATTAAGAACTTCTCTCGACCACGTACAGAACAAATCTAGAAGTTCTGTGTGAAGTTTCCGCTGTGAAGCGAGCAGCGTTGGCGAAGGCAAATGTGAAGCCCCCACCAGTTCCAATATGCCGTCAGAATCATTTATCACGTATTTTTTGTTTCAGACTGTTTCGTGTATGCACATAAACATAGAAAACATAGCGCCACGGAATCATCGGCGGTTTTACGATGCCTTCATGAAAGATGAAGGAAGCTGAATAAGCACTTTCGTATTGTTTCGATGAATTTCCCAGCGACGATCAGCAAAGCCACAAAATATTAATAGCATTTGCGATGCGCTACCATAATCGGAAAGTCCGTGTTCGTGAAAAAAAATTTCATCGCACCAAATTTCCTCGTGTATCGCAGTGGGAAGTGGTGTCTTGTAATACACATGGACGGCGGGTTGGATAAGTCTTCTGGGGTCTGGAAGCTTTCAGTTCCTCTACGGCCAGCAAATACTTATTGCGCCGATGACCCACCGCGTGTTATTTATAGGTCTGATACGCATTCAGTCACCTCTTGGAATACTTGGCAAAGTCGAACGAATATCGAGTCCCTTATGGATTAATCAATACCGAATTCTTTGTCCTTTTATAACCAAATTTTGACTTCGGCAGTGCAACCGTTCTTTCAAGAATTTTGAGTGCGTCTTTGGGAGCGATATCACAAGTGAGTTGATAAGACCTACTCTAGGAAGAGTGAAAAACTCTTTTTTTTATTTAACTTTTGCAGGGAAAATATTCATTGAGAGATAGATTTCGCCTTTTACCCATCTACAACGCCAAGCATTCTTCTTGGCTCTTCTCAGGACAGCAGATCGGACGAGGAGAAATGACTGAAGAACAGTGAGAATAGTGACAGTGGTGGCTTGCCAGTGAAGAATCGGTCGCTGCTGTGAAAATGAGATGTTATTGAGAAATGTGGACACTGTTGAAGATTGATATATGCGAAGCACAGGACGTCATTTGTCGATGTACCAAATCAGTGGTTTGCATCTTTCCAAACAACCTTTAAGTCAATCTGCTGGCCGTCGATGATTAGAGTTTGATTAATCCTTTTTCTTCATTAACCGTAGAGCACCATCAGATGTGCACGTTCATCATAGGACCTATACGACTTCAGTTGTAATAGGCTACCGCTTCCCAAGTTTTACGCAAGTGACACCACGCCTCCATCCACAGTTCAAATTGGTACCTGACCTGTCTAAGAGGGCCGAAACCCTGTCTTCACACACGAGTAGGTCTCATAAGTAATTGAATTTCCTAAGAATGCGTTCTGTACTATACGATACATTTCGTGATTTATAATGAAAGGGAATGTTCATAACGCTCCGTTTGATACTTCTCACCTCCCTGTAGTACGCAGATAAAATCAATAGTAATTCAACAGGTGGCTTCTGAGAAAGGGTCGTCAGCGCGCGTGCTCCCTCATGGTAGAGCTCAAACTATGTGAAGCTTTCACTGAATCCCAATTTTACGACAATTCACGGACGAGCTTTCCTGTGGAACTCTCTTACCACACGTAACCATTTGAAGGCAAAGTCACCGTTGCGAAATCATCAGTGTCTTTATGACCGTTTAATAAAGGTGAATAAGAAGCTCTCCACTGTTTTAATGAATTTCTGAGCAACGAGCACTTCCGCTACGAGATTTCTGCTTGAAGCTTTCCTGCACTTCCGCAATCAGAGAGATAGGCTATTGGAGAGATAGACGGATTCCACTGCTATTAACGTTTTAGTTCAACGCGGTATGTTGTTAATTTCAAAAAATCATAATAGGTACAATGTTTATTGCACTCTACTTCTACATTGAAGTATTTAATAGTATTTCAGGTGTTATTCATTCCTTTTCTTAGTATTCCTAGTACCGAGAAAATGAGACATAGCAATATCGCCAATTAATACTACTCATGACCAGACGAAAACAAAAACGGTGAGGAAAGATGAATATGCCCCCTCCATATTGCTTAAAGAAATTTGTGAGCGACAAGCAATTTCGCTCGAGTTTTTCACGTCACCGGTCGTATGATTTGCATCGCCTTCCCTTCGAGAAGTGGTATTTGGAAGAACTAACACTACCATTTCTAGGAACTCGTCCATTACCAGATTGAGATAAATCGTCTTGCGATTTCCGTCATACCTTTTCAAATTTCAAATCTTTTTATTGCGGCGAAGGGAATGGGGACAGAGCGGACTAACCTGCACGCTATCATGTCAGCTTTGGAGAATATGAGAAGGACGTTATCTCTAAAGAAAAGGGATATATAAGATGGGGGCAAAACCGTTTCAATCAACCAGTCGAGTGGATCGCTGGGAGCTCAATCTCAAGTGAATTGCTGTGATGGACCTTTCGGAGGAATGGAGTTTTTGTAAACTGTGGCTCGTCTTCGTGAAAAATGTTTGTTGTAAGAAAGACGCCTTTTTTCATGTCGTCCGAAAAGCGGGCCTTTTTTCTTTGATCACTCTATTGAGACCGGAGGAAGCGTTAAGGGAAGACGAATGAAGGTGCAAATAGCGGAGTGAAGTATTAAACCGAATTGCGTTCCTAATATATTGTTCATATAGGGGTCATTATGAAAGTGAAAAGTTGTGGAGAGCTTATTGCCACTGTTCATGTAGAAACGCAGGATATACCTAGACCTAGAGGATGGTTTCTAAATTCCCGAGCAATATAAGCGATTTCCTATCAAAGGTAAGGATCAGTTTGCGAACCGAGCAAAGTGGAGATTTTAGAAAAAGCGATTAATCCTTTATGAAAAGAGGACAGACGGCGGTAAATCATTCACGGCTTCTTGGCCCATTTTTTAAGATTTGCAGCGTTGGCCATGGATCCCATTATAAAGCGCTCACCACAAAATTATTCTTACACTTTGGATACTTACTTGATATTTGAATGGCCCGTCCTCACTGGTTGTGCGAGCCTTAGCAAAATTTTCACTTTTTATGTGTTTTGCTGGTTTAGCCTCTCTTGTTCCTTGGAGTCAGGCCAACCTGTTCAAAGTATGTCCCAGGTCGTCACCACCACAGGCAGTCGCCGCCCTTCTGGATCAGTGGAAAATTTACCACAACGCGACTGGTTTGGTTAAAGTATGGCGTCGGATCCTGGTATTGGTTTACGCTTAACTGGACATCTTGATGGCAAGGTCGGACTTCTTAACAGCTTGAGGGCCGTGCCGGAGGGATGAATTCCCCCTTGCAGTACATCGCAGCCCGACACCGAGGAACAACTTCTAGCCACGTTGAGGCGATGAATCATTTCGACGACACCTTACGTATTTGTGTTAGGGACACTTTGTGTACGCCACCGCAATTAGAGAGCTACTGTTGAAAAATGTGTTTTTGTTTTTCACTTCAGCAGTCGTGGGAATCGTCCATGTTGCCATCCGTAGTGTTTTAGAAAAGCAAATTTTGGGGTCTCTTAAACTTCCTCGCTCGAAAGATTAGGATAGTCGACTTTTGACATCTTCGATGCCGCACCGAATTTCGATTCCTTGCCCAGTAAAATATTTCCCACTTCACTTGGCATCGTCTTATATCCACGCATTTGCGTCATTTTCAGAAAAATCTGAGAACGGATCATCTTAACGCAAGACGAAATATCAATTGGTCCAGTTTTCGAACAACCTATGCGACTCCATTGACGCCGAGTTAGTGCAGTGGTGAAGGAGGTGGGGATATTACTCATTTCTAATGCGGAAACAGAACTCCACAAAGAATTTTTCTGGCGAAGGATTACGTCTTTACGTAAAACAAATCGATGTCACAGTCAGCTCCACGAATCCATCGCTCGTGGTATTACAAAGCTCTATAGGGGAAGAAAGCAACAATAATTTCCGTGCTGTTTGAACTGCACTTTGAAGCGACAATCAATTTCAACGCAAGGTTATTCGCGTGGTCGCAATTTGTCTTGTAGGTCGGAAAATCTTAACGATCAAATGGAAGACGCAGTGGTTACTAAGCGCTCAGTTCAGCAGTCCGTAAGCGCTGAAATCCATCCAAAATCTACATGACATTAAAAGGACAACCTAGAGGAAACATTGCTGGTGTAATCACTTCTACAGCGGTGGAATAATGGACATTTTGTGATTAATTTTTGTGATGATTGGTTTACATACTAAAATATACCATAATTTCTGTGTTGCTTCTCAGCTGCAAAAGGAAGAGTAACAGGTTTGCCACTTACACCTTAATCAGGAAAATTTGAAGAAAACTGATTCCGTTTGCAGTGCAGTAAGAAAATTCTACTTCCGAAAGCAGCAAAGAAGATTGGCAGAATTACCTGAAGCTATCGAGGATTGGGACAACAAGGGCTAAGCTCTGCTCTACATCACCCATTTAAAAAACAAAAAGCCATCGCTTGGGTCCAAAACAAAAGTCATCGTTCTAAGTCTTCGGCAGCTACTGTACCGCAGATAATTTTGACGATTATTTTGCCATCCTCTCTACACAGGAGAAGATCGAAAAATGCTTCGAATTGCTGAGTAGTGAAATGGGGGACCAGTCTAAGTACATTTAAATTCACCCGGGAGAAACCGGGAGGATTGCCCAGAGATCACACGTGATCTCGCTCCGTGCTTCGCCTCAGCTTTTGACGTGGAGTGGCGCATTCATCGACCATATGCGACCCCAATCAGCTGTTCTTCCCCCAATGGAAGGCACATAAAAAACGTTGGGCTCGAGAATCTGTTAATCACATGACTACTATATACATCTCCATGTTTCTCTTTGTTATTCAAACGTTTGACGCAGTAAATTGCCTCTCAATATACCAACTTGGGTTAGGTTGTAACGTATGAAATGTCCAATTTTAAATGTAAAATTTAAATAGGCATGACTTTTTGCATACTGAATTTTGGCAATCGAAATAGAAATTATTAGCATCAGCACATTTTTATTTTAGTTATTCCAGTTGCATGATCTGGAGTTCTGGATATCGAAAATTCGTTGAGGGCACGTTTTACGTCATCTCAGAAAGTGGAGCGTTTCACGAGCAGGTAGTTGTCAACGTCATTGAAGAAGTGTTCGTCGGTACGCGAGCGGTCTGGTCAATATGGCGGATGGGGCAAACTTTCGTAGCACAACTTGTTCAACTTCGGTAGCGCGGGTTCTGCAATATGAGGCCATGCGTTGTCATGGAGAAGAATTAGTCCTTTTCTGTTGACTAATGCTGGTCGGTCTTGTTGGAGTTTACGGTGCATTTCTTCGATTTGTTGGCAATACTTCTCTGCCGTGATCGCTTCGCCCGGATTCAAAGCTGTGATGAATCATCCTGGCTGCAGACCACCAAACAGCTCACCATAACCTTTTTGGTGCAATTTCGGCTTTGGGAAGTGCTGCGGAACCTGATCGCAATACAACCACTGGGCTGAACGTCGCCAGTTGTCGTAGAAAATCCAGCTCTCGTCGCACGTTGCAATTCGATCAAGAAAAAGGCCATCTTTGTTGTGCAGAATGAGAGAAGACGACACTTCAAAACGGGTATTTTTTTTTATTACCGTTTAATTCGTGGGGCACCTAATTGTCGAGTTCTTCTTGTCTTTTCTATGCGATTCAAGTGAGTAGGAACTATTCCTGTGCTTACGCGAAACTGTTCTGCAAGCACTCGAACAGTTGTTTGCGTGTTTGCTTCCACTAGTGCCTTCATTTCGCCGTTTTCAACTTCACTTGGACGTCCGCGGCCTCCCTAATGTTCGAGGTCGAAATCACCAAATCGTAATTTTCGGTACCATGTGGGCACTGTTCATTCACCAAACGCAACCTTCACCCCAAATTTCATTAATGTTTTGAGGCGTCTCAGGTGCCCTACGACCGAGTTTGAACTCATAAAAGAAAATGCGACGAAAACTCTTTTTCCGACCGACGAAATTGCAAAGCCCAAAACTGGCAAAAAAGTGTGACTTTTGACAAAATACGAAGAGATGTTGGAAAAAAGCATAAAACAGCTCTCTAAATAATATTGTATGTAAAAAATGTTTTTATAGGTAAAAACTTATTAAAACGACAAATGTTTCAAAACACTTATTTCTGAAGAGGTTAATGTTAAATTTATGGTAGTTTGAAAGTCTACATTTAAAATCGGATCTTATGTTACGGCCCAATATTATGAGACACAGATTCACAGCAAAGAATCAGACAGCAGCTCATAGAGTATTTCTCCATATTCCTACGAAGACCAAGATGAGCGTCACGTGTGAGGTGATAAATACTACCAATATCATAAGTAAATTCGAAGTAGTAGCACTTAGCGAATGCCGAGTCCGTTAATCGATCCTATTCTTTTATGCTACCGTATGTTCCTACTGTAGTTACGGCAACCATTAACTACATTCGAACTTCTTAATATCCATTAGCACTCTCACTGTATGTAAACGTTTCCATCTTATTCTGAAAACGGACTCGTAGACCCACTTTCCACTGAAAACTGTTATGATTTTGATGTGTTGGTCGGGAATAAAATCTTCATTGTCTTCTTGAACTGTTGCCGACTACCATGGAAACGTAAATATGATATGGTGTTGGATGAAATGGATTGATCGCAAGATTACTATGCCATCGGTTTTTTGCTCTATATATGTCAGTGGTCTTTGATTTAGGGCTTTCTTCGATTTTTATTGGGAGAATTGCTAAATCTAATGTTGTTGAGATCACGCTCTGCAAAACTTTGTCAAGGGAATACTTCACAGACGTCATAAGATGCACTAGTAATCGTTGCTTTCTTCGCAATCCCTTTTGTGCATAATGTCCTTGTTAATAAAGTCTTATTGGTGATACAAGAATAAGGGTTCACAAAATCTGTGAAAAAAATCAACACCTCGCAAAGGTTTACCACCTCATCGTGCCAGGGAAGTGTTTATGGGGTGTTGGGCTGCGATATACAGAGGAGCGATCCGCCCCAACAGCAGAGTCTCCCAAGCTGAGGAGGAGTCTGGCTTTCCCATCAGGAAGCCCAGCTAAGGGTAAGTCAAAATCAGAATCCAACACCGTCCTGGTGGCCGACTACTTGCATGGAGGTAAACCTCCTTTTGATCCACACAGGGTGCGACTGCCTGTGGTGGTGACGACCTCGAGAAGGCTTGGGCTATGCTCAACTGGGGACTCGAGAGAACCACAATGGCTAAACCAGCAAAACTCCGAAAAAAATGTAGAAGCCGAACTAAATGATAGTTCTTCCCACAATTGAGAACTTTTTGCGAGAATCACAACATTTTCTGTTATACAACCACCATAATGCTGAGATATTTGCGAAACTCCTGACCGCAGGTGCATGCGGTGAGGAACTAATGCGCTATTACGCTTTGCGAGGGCTAACGCGTTCACCACTACACCATGCGGGTCCTTCGTTTCATTTGTCCCTCTGGCTCTAGTTAAGTTTGTTCCATTTTTCTAACGTTTTTACGTCAATTCTGTCGTTGTATTTCATTACTGTCACATATGTTATCTGTCCTACCAAAAATCAATTTTTGGTCATCGAAACTATCAAGAAAGCTCGGAAGCCTCCTGTGATTGTTGGAAAAGGTTACGTTGAACACTAATAATTGGTGGAATTTCATCTACTTTCAGTCGACTTTTAGTTCCTAACCAACAACGTAACGACTAGAGAAATTCGCTTGGTGCTTTACTTGCTTGCTTAACAAATATCGGCAGCTGGAGAACACATGTGGGCCGAACAAACTGTCGATAACCAAAAAAAGAATGCTGGGACTTGTAGCTTCACAAACCATTTTTCATGAAGCACTCAATTTCTATTGGTAGTCAATCATTGCTACGGTTTGAGTAATCTCATTAGTCTGCCGCAGCTGGTGTGAACCAATAAGAAAGTTTCCGAAAATGATGTCAAACTAGTGAGTGTTTTCGAGGTGAAAGGGGATCCGTAGGAGATCCCGAGATCATCTTTAGAAACATGTACTAGATTCCAGGAGCTGTATACTCAGAACATGGACCGACGATGGTGCAGCAGTTCTTAACCAAAAGCGGTTTTCGTATTTGCCAACACCAGGTGGTAGAGGAGTCTGTACCTACGCTCACCCAAGTTTGGTGAGTCGCAGAAAGACATGTTAACGATTAGTTTTGCATAGGATCAGCAAGGGTTAAAGTTCCCATCGAGGAGAATTTTCTTCACGACTGCGAAGACCTTCTTCAGACCAGTCGCTCCAGCTCGATCATTTGCACTTCATGAGTCTGACCTCGTGGGACTAACTGGACAAGAGCTCAATTGGATGTTACGTTTTGGCCAATCACCTTGATTTAATGCACCTGTGAGAATTATACAAATACATACACTCCTTAAAAGTTTTCCAGACCAGCCATCACTTATTTAACCAAACATCGAAATTTCAGATTGATATTTCTTTGGAGGGAGTCCTTTAAAATGTTCCGACTACGGTGACATTTGCTCGGCGACATCGGAGATACTCTCGACTAAGTAGGCCTGATTTTTTCTGTTGAGTGCTTCTGATTAGGTAGAAGCTTCCTAATTGTTCGTTATTTCTTTGCTTCGTCTGCTACCTCTCGAGTGACTTTTCGGTTGTTTTAATCATGGACTGAAAGCAACCACTGGTTTTTTCAATGAGATTCAGACAGCTCATAACCTCACAGGCTGCGACAAGGTTTCTTTGTCTCTTTGAAGATTTCCGCAGTCACACTCCACAGATGTTTTGTACCGAATAAAATGGGAAGACATGAAAGTTAAACACGTTCACATGAGAATCACACCCCGTGATTTGAGAAAGAAGTCAAGCTGTTCAAACGAAATCTCTGTGAGAAAGACACGAATCATGGCTAAATCCGAGAACTACATAAAGATTTGGATTCTTTCTGTTACGAGCTTATGCAAGGCTGATAAATATGTTTATTCTCGTTTAACGACGTGGAAACGTTAGCCGCAAATAAACATATTTATCAACTCCGTGCAAGCTCATCAAAAGGAAAGAATACATGTTGATTAGTCATACCGAGGTGAAGGGAAACCCGGTTTCGAAATTCGTATGGGATTGCCTGAATTCGACGAAAATACGCAAAGACTGATGTGAGTGAAAAAACTTCTTGATGTTTAACTTCCCATATGTCTTGGCAGAAAACCACGACTAAACAGATTAGTTCTGTATTTTGTTAGTTCAAAAAAGATTTAGAAAAAAAACCGACAGAAACAGTTTCTCACCGCTTGGAAATGATTCTGCTCAAAGAAATTTTCTATTGCAGATGATTTCAGAAATAAAGGACCGGAGATTTTTTGAGCGTAGCAACTGGCTGGCGGAGTTGAGCGAGAATGCCAATAACAACAGCTTTTGCTCATTTTCTTCCTTTGGTTCTCCTTCTTTCTATCGGATACTGCAATTCCTAAATCATTGAGCACTTCCTTTCTCGTGATAAATCGTGTCTGCTCTTCAAGCTTATCTGACTTCTAGCATAGTCGAAGCATTATAGAAGGCGAACTTCCTGAGCTATCGTCGAGGAAATGGCAGCTGATCACTCAGCACCATTTGACTACTAGGCTGCCTATACACCGGTATTATTATAAAGTTACGAAGCAAATAAATTTTATTGATGATGGAAGAATACTTAAGCACTTAGTTTTTGTGTTGTCTATTACATTTATACAAAGTAGACTTTTGTTCAGGTAGGAGAGCTTATCTATTGAGTTTTAGAACATGGTAAAATCATGGACTTTTACCATTAGACTTATCTTAGGTTTAGGCATGCATTTGCTTCACATGTGTATGAAATTGTAGAGTTTATATTCAAATAAAGGATGGGTAAGTGTAGCGCTGTGTTTCAGCGTTACCGATTTTGGCTCCCCAGATCAATCCCGGTGACGGGTGATTGCTGATGGCAAAAAGATCGATAGATCTAGGTGAGAGACAGGGGAAATGAAGGACCCGCATAGTGTGCTGATGAAACCGTTACTCCCCCGAAAGGACAATAGCACGTTCGTTCCCCACCGCAGACACCTGCGGTCCGGAGTTTTGGCAAATATCTCGGCATCAATGATGCTGACGAAATTTAAACCAAAACTGGAAACCGAATTCTTGTTTCCGCAACATTTCTTTTCGAATAGGCGCCACTCTACAGCTCTAACATAGGTTCTGCACATAACCATTGAATGAACAGAAAGGGGACTCAGAAAAGCGTGTCTAAGTTTTGTAAGTGATCGTTGTCTAGACCTTCCTTATTCAAAAAACAATTGAGGGGATGCAATTACTCATCGATGAAATGTTCGCTGCCCTAGTAAAAACAGGTCAATAACAAAATTTGTTTTCCCAGAATACGAAGGAGAAATGCGAAGACTCAGACGGCGCTCCCTGAACATTTGCCTTTATCAGAAAAATGGATCGTTTAATAATATGGCAAAGGAAGCGTTAGCTCGGTGTCGCCCCGGCAACGGTTTCCTTTTCCATTTCAGCCAGTAAGTAGGTACTACCATTCATATATCTTCACGTGATCCTCATAATAATGAACAGTGTGGCAAACGCGGCGAATGTTTTGGCACGTCGGTTGCTGCTTTTGTCTTCTCACCATCACTGCAGTGTTCGGATGCTGAGTAGTACCAGGAGGACCAGGTATTAAACACGATATTTTTCTTGTAGTAAAAACATTTGCAACTTAAAGCATGAATTTATAAACCTCAACCATGTTAGTAACTTTAATGATGCTAAGATATTTGCAAATCTCTTGGACCGCAGGTGCCTATGGTGGGGAACGAACGCGCTATTGTCCTTTCCGGGGAGTAGCGCGCTCAGCACCACACCATGCGGGAGTCCTTCGTTTCGCCTGTCTCTCAGCTAGTTGTATTGATCTTTTGCCATCTTTGGCTCAACCATGTTAATATCTCCAGTAATTTGTTGCATTAAAGAAAAGTTGTAGTGCACAGAACAGTATTTTAGAAGGCTTATACAGTTAAAAAATCATTTCTTTCCCAGCTCAGCTGTGCTCGAACGAAATTCTCCAGACATATGCTGCCAATGACGGCGAGATTTAGAAATCACCATTTATTTAATTGCTTAAAAATTTTTTCCAGTCTTTCGTTTGGAAATGTCAATTAGTCCTAACTTTCATCTTTCTATTAAAAAAGTTGCGAAATTTTTCTTCTACTTTGTATTTCTTCAATAAACAATTTGCCAAGTTCGCCGCAATGAGCACAAGGACCTTCAACGTTACCGGCTTCACCTTGCCGGTGCATATGGTTTTCTCAATGGGGGCTGGTGTAGCTGCTCAGGTCTCCGGTATTGCACCGAGTGCAAATGCAGCCAGTGGATTTGTGATGCGTATTGTAATGCAAGCAGTGAGTTCTCGTTTCATGGACAGGTTTACTGAAACCTTCAATTTTTAAAGGATTCGTCGACATTTTGGTTTCTAACCCGGCCTATCATGGTTTCGTGTAGTTCAGTTGGAAAGCTCCTTGGAAATACTATTAGTTAGCGAAAACTCTGTTCTTCAGGTGTTTGACGTTCTCGAACAACAAGATCGTGCTGCAGGTCTCCCCTGATCCCATAACCCAAATCATTTTTGGGTCAGCTTACTGAAAGAATAAACTACGAACCATTTCAATGCATGGAAGTAGAAGTTAACAGTCGTAGTGCTAACTTTTGCAATGGATGTTGTTGGTGGGTTTTCAACATTTAATGGCCTATCGGCGGATTTAAAGTGAGGAAATACTAGTGTTTTTTCAATTTCATTTCAAAAAGCCTCTTTGAAATCACTCTGGCTACTTCAGGGACTACTTTTAAATGATTCTTATGGCCAGGGACGATTGAACATCGATTGTTCACACAAGGCAGGCAAAAATCACCTGAAATAAATTAGATTTAAATAAATATGTTTTTAAATAAATTTCTTTCAGCTCCTGCTATGATGCCGAAATGCATAATCTTTGGAAATACGGTGACTGCAATATGCAACATGGAGTGTACGCTGAGCTCTGGAACTATGGCGCTGTCTATTCCCTGCCCAGCACTTGTCAATTTCAGGAACTCTCACGGTTTGGACAGCTTTCTTTTCTATACAATTTTCATTTCTGAAAGGAAACATATCTCTGCGGACCACAAACCCGATCATGGCGAACTGGTCGAGAGAGATGTGGCAAGGCGTGGTAAACAGAGTGGTACGAAGCATGGCATCGGATCCGTTTGGATCGAACTTCGTTTCGGCGTTTGCCTCCGTCTCATAAAGCGAGAAGTCGACCGAGAACTGTTCGGAGTGGATAAATTATTTTTAAACCGTTACAGCACGAAAGCAATAAACTATCCAGCCGCAAGGCTGTTCAATAAAATAAGAAACGTAAAAATTTTGTGCTACATTCAGAACATTTATTGAATCTCTGGCTAACTGATTGAAGTTTCCACGTGCACAGTAGAAGCAAGAAGGAACTTCGTTGTTTGTAACTGAAGAAATTCTCTCCTTCTGTCGGTCTAAAGAGGCAAATTTTAAAGAAATGAAGGAGTTAGAATAACAAAGGGTTAGAACAATTATTGCAATTTACTGTTTTCTTCACAAGCAGCACACTTCGTTGTTACGAACAGATTGCTGAGCCAAAATGGAAGATTTATCTTCGTGAAACAGCAGATTTGATACTAAGAGAATATATTAATGAGGGGATAGTTGTTATAACATTTACTATCTTATTTGTAAGAAAAAAAACTGGCAGTGTACTCATCACACTTGATATAAGCATTCATGGATCCCTTAATTCACCAGCAATTTATAGTTGGTTCAGCTAAACCTCCAACGGCAAGCAGTAAACCCGATCCGGAGACCACCAAACAAATGCTGAATTTTTTGTCAAGTAGCCCATCACTTGTGCTGCATAACACATCTGAGAAAAAAAGTTGTCATTGTCAACGACTAGGACCATAAAACGATTATATCACGTAGGTCTCCCATTGCTCATAAAGTGGGACCTACCTATTGTGTGATTCCGTCCGTGTCGTACTAGTTTGCCACCATATTATTCTTAGCCCTGTAAGTCGATGATAAAAAAAATAAATCCTTTAGTGGAATAGAATCCGTATTTGAAGTAGGTTATAGCCAGTTTTCACAAAGAAAACGAAGTGGTAGCTTTACCATAAAAGCTTAGAGTTTAGCAGGATTTAGACATACATTAGTGAGGAACTTTGTGATATCTTTCACTTTTACGGTAACGCATGGTAGCTGACCAACATCGACAATTCTTTTCTCTGTTATGTAACTAATGACTTTCCTCATAACAAAGCGAGGAAAGGAACTAGCGCTTGTTCGCTCCTGCATCCGACATATTTGATACCGCATGCCTGTGCTGCTGTTCCAACTTCGATGATTGGAAACCAACCACACCGAAAATGTACACAATTCCCTACAAAGACTTATCTCACAATGAAACTTTTCCTTTCACTATAAAACCGTCGACATCAGCTGAAGACAGCTCGGTATTTTTGTCCATTCCAGCACCCTGCTCTTATAGATCATTTCCTTATTTCTTAGCTTGGCACAACTTTTTTCCCTTTTGAAATGAAATCGAGGCTCCGAAGACGGCTAAGATGCCGAAATATTAGCCGATTAAAGTGTGTTGTTTGAAAATTAACCTTGTTTTTTAGGGAAATAATAAACAAATATGTATAAGCTTCCATTTTACTCTTCAAAACCTACTTTTGCTTCACATTGGCATGAATAATCAGCATGTTTTTTGGACAATTCGGCTTAGACAAGGCTCATACGAAACCATTAGTCGAACTAAGGAAAAAAAAATCAGATCCTGGGCGGGATAAAAGTATTTCCCTGTTCGGTTTTTTTATTTCAATGCCTTCATTCCGGATTTCTACTACACAAAACAAACTCATTTTCCACCGTTCTTAGATCTCTCTACTGGTTTCTGGATTTCTTTCAAAAGATCGCCTTAGAGAGTCTTTAACTCCAACGACCGATGCTATAGTGTAGTTATATTTGCTCAGCACTCGATGATTAAAAACAAGTGTCTATTCTATTCTAGCTCTTGCATAGATTATGATTGTTTCTAGCATTATCGTCAGCAATGCGTCACCGATGTAAAGGTGCTCATAGCAGACCACCACCATGAACGACAAAAGTACACCAAAGGTCCGAATGGAAACTATAAAGGGAACTATAGCACTTGTGAAAGCGGGCCATCAAAAATAGCAAAGTAAGCAACGATCAATGTCAATTTCTAAGCTAAAGAATCGATTACGGCTATTCTACTCCCAAAACTGTCATGAATATGGCAAGCAGGCTCAGATCTTGCACGTGTGAAACTAAAAAGCAATCTTAGCAAGTTTCTACTCGATCACTGGAACACACGCAACGATAGAACTTGGAATGAATGGAACGACAACCCACACATTCATCGATTGTTTTAAATCGAATACCAATTAGAAATACTCGGAGAATTCACGAACGTGCCAAATGCTTCTGAGAACTTTCTGAAATCTGCCTTCGAAAACACTAAAGCACGCCTGATTCTTAAGACATTTCGCTAGTACGCTAGCGCCATCCATCGTCATGTTGGGGAGATAGCGGGTAGCAAATACTTCCAATAACCCAATTGAATGGCCACGTCGTTGCCTTGTCAAACAGACCATCCAACGACCTCCACATTCTCCGGTACTGCTACCTAACACCGTTAAGTTATAACAACATTGTTATTACTAAAGCTGGATCTTCCTTGATGATTAGTATATCTTATCAGAAATGAACGCTATTAAATGCGCAGTCGAAAGGACGATGATAGAAATATCCCGTGCCACACAAGTAAGGGAAAGGATCCGAAGCTCCGAATTGCGTCAACGACCAAAAATCGAAGGTGCCATTCTGTACGCCAAACAGTCGAAGATAAGGTGGGCCGTACACGTAATGCGTATGAATGGCAACCGATGGACAAGAGCCGTTAGTGACTGGATTCCTCGGGATGTTAAACACACTGCAGGAATACCACCGACCCGATGGTCACAGTTCTTCACGAAGTGCCTAGAAGAAAGATATGATGCTCGACGTCCTTTGAGCGAGCAGAACATACGGGCTACTCTTGCACACGACACGGTAAGACGGAAGATCTAGTGGCGCCCGCTCGAGTCACTCGACGATCAGCTGGACTGCAGGGAGATGCTGGTGACATGTCAGGAGTGCCCTTCATTCATTCTGTGAATCATAGGCATTCACAATCAAAATAGCTTCTTCAACAGTTTAATGACCTGTCTTTGCCAGTCGCATATAGTTGATGTACCAAAATAATGCTTTTCAACATTTTTTCCTGAGACTTCGTGAAGCCTAGTAAAGCATTATAGCCTTGCCATCATTCGTCAGCAGTCTAGGATTAAACACTGCGTAGTTGGAATCACTAAGGTTGGTAGGTTCTACAAAAGCATTCTCCACACAAAAGAGAAGGTATGAACGTTGAAGAAATTATTTATCTCAATAATGCTAGTTTCCATTAAATTTTCAAACAGTTCACAGTTAAAACACCATACCTGTTTGCCAATAAATAGCTTTCGATATGGATCTTCCTTTTTTTATTCCACTCAATGCGCCGTCATACTTTGTGCACTAAAGAACAGTCAACTGACTAGCGAGGAAAAACATGCATAATGTTCTTGCAAAAAAAATGAGAAACCAGACTCTATTTCGAGAATGCGCTGTCTACCTTGTATAGCACTGATAAGAGGCAGATTAAATACAGATCAATGTTGCGGACATATTGACAAAGCGTACTCTCCAATAAATGAAAGCATCCAGATAGCCACAAATTGAAATATGTCTGAAAGAAATATCTTCTGGACCGCTCCTTTACCTTCATAAACCTATGGAGAATCATTCAACAAGTGAAAAAACAAGGGCAATTCCTGTACTCCAGTCAGGAGGAATTCCCACGCACTCACCGATTGTTACTGCAGAACACCTACATATAATCTTTGTACACTAACGTTCACAGCTGAATAACTGTTTGCGAGCATAACAAAACCTCAAGTAATCCTGCTGCGATCAGCTGGTGAAACATGAGCCATCACGGTATAGCCGTTCTAATTTCAAATACTACGAAAACGAAGCTGATGTTGAGCTGAACGGATCAGGTCAGAAAATGACACGGCACTGATGACATTGCATTTAATTAACCATTTAGAAAACTCTATCTCGGTGAAGAAAATCTTCTTACGAATAATCGCTGCTAAGAATACCAAGATCAATAGAATAGCTTTCTTCAGAGCTGGATTCTAGCAGTTATGAAAAGCGTCGTTTAGCTCCAGAGACATAGCTGTTAGAACAAAGAGTATACGTAGGATAACTTTAGAGCCGGTAAAGATCGTTTAATATTTTAGTTAAATAATGTGTAATAACAGTTAGATCACGTAGATTAAGTGATATGGAAAAATATAGTGACTCCATGCAAAAACCTACAAAAACATTAATACCAACATCACTAGTATTTGTAGAAAGAATAGTTTCTATCCCAACACATTAGTTGAAACCTTGCTCTTTCACTTCACTTTCTGCTCGGCCCTCAGTGGAGGGACGTTCTCTTTATTCGTTCGTTCTCACCTCCTTTGCAATGCCCCATATGCGTGTCCAAGCCTAGAAGAAAGAACATGGAACAAAATCAACCGGTAAGGCAAGCAGTTTCCAGTGATCAGAAATCACAAACACATTTCCCTTTATCTGGAGAATTTGCTTCATTATAAGCTTGCTAATTCATCTAAAGCGGCATACCTTTATTTTAAGCTGATTACAGCTTATGGAAGTTAAACATCGCCCAAATTTCTTGTGTCTAGCTAGCTAATTAGTAGAGTCCGATTTGCTTTTTACAAATGATGTATGAAGAGGCCTATTGATTTGACATGGCCTCTTCTTTTACGCCTGTTCTTTCGATAATTTTGATGCGTTCGATCTCGAAGAACTAGAGGCGTCATCCAATGAGACAGTGTCATCTAGGAGGAAGGTCACCGAAAAAGCACAGACTAATGGAGAGAACTTTGGTGATTTCTTCCCATAATCCTACTAAACGTGGATTTGAGTCTTCAAATGGAACCAACTGTTCTAAGTACTCTGAATCACCGGATTAAGGGCTTGACAAAACTGTTATAAACCTTTTTCTACAAAAAAACAAGAAATATGACGGCAGCAAATCAGCCACCACAAAAATTAGTTTGTACCTTGATGCTGTTGCATTCGAAGGAAGATTGAAAAAATTTTTCCCGATTACTTGCCAATTTCTCGATTAAGCCTAAGATCTTCAATGCGCCGTTCTTTTAAACACTTTTTAAGGCTCTCTACTTTCTCAAAATCTTAAGTTTTAACTACAACCTTAGATAATTGCCTCTACTCACTGAGTTCGACGGCATGCCAAGCGAGGAGAAGTAAAACCTACAGCTAAATGTCCAAATCTCTTTGTAAAGGTTTTGAGGAAAAATTTGCACGTTTTCGGGAACCACCACCGACCAGAATACAAGATTAGTATAACACAGGATTGGATCGAACGAACACTTTGCTGTCGTCCACTAATGTCTGTCAGCGATCACAGTGAATCCATGTGATTGCTTTGCAGGGAAGAAGCATTGAGGTTTGAGAGAAGCGCGATTTTTAGTGACTTTTGAGTTCAAATGAGGTGGTTGTAATGTAAATGGACCCCTAAACCTGTTCGTGTTTTTTATCACTTTGGGATTCTAGAAAAAAAATCGGTTACGTTTGGTAAAAGAGTTGTAAGTAGGACGCTAAATGTAGAAGCATAATTTTCTGTCACAAATCTCGATCGATAGTGGAAAGTGATGAGAATTAAGCGCCCAG
Organism: Angiostrongylus vasorum; assembly: GCA_018806985.1. NCBI lineage: Eukaryota > Metazoa > Nematoda > Chromadorea > Rhabditida > Metastrongylidae > Angiostrongylus > Angiostrongylus vasorum. The sequence goes on from JADANN010000406.1 coordinate 92,576, forward strand.
AAAATAGTGCTCATACAACACCCTTTTCAAAAAGGTCCCGATACCGCTAAATGGTACGTATTTCAACAGTCACAGATAGTTTCGCCCTGCACCTCTTTAATCCATACTTCCGCAACTGACATTCACTACCCACCTTTTGAGCAGCATTTTTTGGGGTGAAGCGAGATATATAGATCTAGATAGATGATTTATAGATAGATATATAGATGACTGCCTTGTCATTTGCTCCACACCTGAGGAAATGGAGAAGTGTTTTGAATTATTAAATGAATAGGTTAGAGCACATTAATTTCACCTTAACGATAAGAAAGATGACTTTCATTTCTGATCGTTGAAAGTAACCCATACCAAAACGGCTACATAATGAAGCAGAGCCGAAAGCCAAGTAAAAAAACATATTGGTTTCTTAACTCTCCTCTTACCCTTCCCACACGAAAAGGGCGCGTGTAAGCAACACATTTCGAACAGCCATCTGCCTGCGTAAAGGAAGAAAGAAAAAGGAAGTGTCCCTGAAACTACAGCAAATGTCCATTTCCAGTGGCTAAAAAATTGCAGCTCTTCAGTATAGTTGGATGGAAAAGCTACGCGTCCTAGTGGTAAATCGAGGGAGAATAAGGTTGCAGTTATTTTGCCCTTCATTTCCAACCAAATAAATGCGGCTATAAAACGCTGCTTAGAAAGCGCCGGTTAAGAAAAGTCGGTAGAACTGATTGACACCGAACCCTCTAACATGGCAGTTAATTCGTAACCGCCTCTATGAACGCTTGTCTGAAACGCGTGTTTGCATAAACTGCACTAAAACGAGTGACAGTGATTTCGTGAGTTTGAGTATGGTGTACCTCTTCTCTTGGAAAAGCATGTGGAGAAGAATACGTTGACGAAACGAGTATGGCACTCGCACAAAAGAACACCTTAGTCGGTAAACTTAAAGTTGAACCAAATACTCCACTAGACGCGCACAACACAGAAATAACCGGAAGGATTTTAAAGCAGACGTTACCGTTTTCGTCCAAGATTCGAGAATGTCAGAATCAGGACGCAAAACTCTCGAAGCATTGTGGATAAATACAAAAAATCCGAAAATGAACAGTAAGGAGGGATGTTTCGTTATCACTCGTGATCCCACACAGTATTTAAGAGTGATACTTTGATGTAAGAGACGCAGACTAACCATCCATGTGAGCAGCTCTATGCGGTCGATCTCCACAACAAATGCTCAGTAGAACTCGCTGAAAGCGGTGAGTATGCGGAGAAGATATTTTGTTGGCAATGCGGTTGAAATGTTGGTATTCTGCTTGTCTGTTTTGGTTATGGAGGTGTTTGGGTGGGTAGACTGCGGTGACCTTGACCTTTTCAAGGTTCTGAAAAACGCGAGACCGCCCAAAACGTCAGCTTTTTTTCCTGAATAAAGACAGAGTAACACACTTGTGTTTGCTGATCGAGAATACAGTGAACGATGAAATGTTCGAAGAGCTTTGTGAACGATGAATGCAAGGGAAACGAATAGACTGCAAGGAGTGCTCGGATCTACACAGTGGATGTGACGACGGGTTATGGAAAATAAAGAAAATCATGTATGTATACGAATTGAAACCTACAAGTCTTATAGGAATCCACCAAATGTTTTACGGTAACATAGACTGATGCGGATCGAAGCGATCACCATGAATGAGGATTGGATGTGTCTCAATAAAATGGAAACGTAAATAGAAGAACACAGAGGACACGTAGGATATAAAAAACACGACGATTCCTGAGAAAGAACACAAAATAATTAAACTATATGGCAAAAACACAAGAAAAAGCGAAAGACTGCTTACTGTGGGCAGCTAGGCCGAGGTGCATCACATATGAAGCGTGATGCATCGCGAGGTCTGCAGAAAATTAGGCGCCGTCTAGCGCACCCGAAAGAATGTGTGTGTTCGCTAAACGGATGTTAATCGATTGCTCTGTTAATGATCTCTTTCAAATATCACTGCATCGTTTTTTTGTTTTCTTTTTAAATACTGTTCTTGAAGATAAGGATGATATCTCTTTGAAGAATTTTTTCCCTCTTATGACAGATCCCTCCAGAAGTCAAATTTGCTGTTACTCTAGTCACGCATCATGAATTCTACACAACTTCAGTGACTGATCACTTTGAAGTATTGTTTGGAAAATATTCTTCACAGGTAAACAACTATTGTAGTATAAACAATAGTGCTTAGCTAATGATTTTGATTATTGGGATGGAAGTGGTCTTATAGAGAAGGACAACATGAATTTTCTCAAACTCCTTCAGTGATTCACGGAGGTTCACCTTGTGAACAAGTTATTGTTTACTGACTAAGCGAAACAAACTGCAGTGTTCGGTCTCGATCTATCGCTTTCATGTCGTCTGGAAGCAATCCACGGTAGTTTCCGCTATTGTGTAGTACAATGGTGAGAACAGGCAGCTTGTCCCTGGAAAAATAAAGGATCAAAATGAAATTTTCGTTCTCCCGTGTTGGCGCTCTTGAAACTACAATACACTTTTCCGGTACCTTGTAATCGTTTCGACTTCCATTTTAGAGAATCCGACGTGCTGTCATCTTGCACGACAAGAACCTTTGCGGTTGATAAATGATCACGAAAATACAGCGAAGGAGCCAAAGCGTATCCCTGGCCCACACTCATGGTTCCTTAAAGAAATACTTGGCTTCAAAGAATCGTTATGGTAGCCGGATAGAAAGCTGTTAGGCGTTTAAAACTCAGCGTCATTCACTCACCTTTTTATCACACTGGAAAACTAGCATGGTTTCTCTGAAGTTCATCGCCGTATTCACATATATCACAAGTTCCGTGTTGTCAAAAGCTTTTTTATGGATAGATCCTCAGGTGGCAATAGCAGCTTAAAGTGGGAGAGGTTGAGTCACAAGGGTACCTGTACTTGAATTGGATGAATTTATGGAATGAAATATATGTATCTTTAGCACTAACTATGCGCTATTTTCCGTACACACAACGACGACAGTGAACACGTGCGTGGACTTGTATGTGTATATGCGGACTATATACTATGTCGACGTCAACAAAAACATTCAACCTACAGGGGTATTGTTTGGGTTTGCCTCCAACAAGTCTCATGCATGCTCAGAGCAAGCCCAACAAACAACCCTTGGCCACTTTCCCTTCGTATGCAGAACCTCATAGTAGAGGTGTGGTACTCATTGCGTCACTTGAGCTAACGGGATTTACTGCTTTATCTTTGGTGTGCGAGAAGGATCAATGACGTTTTTATACGTGCGCGTTTAACTCATATGATGAGGATCACAGCTGCTAGAGAATAGAGGATAGGGATTTCGGCGTCGGTTAAACACCCTCGAAAATTCGCTATCCGTTTGATTCCATAAGGCATCGTAAACACGGCTGAATATACATTTGATCTTATGTAGTGACTTACGGAGGCTGGCGCTGCTATCTTCGCAGACAAGTTTGGCACCACTCTGCCGATCGCGGAGGGATGGAACATTGGTGAGCCCAACGTGCGGAATCGAGCCAACGATCGATTCAATGTGTACCGCCTTTGCTTTCGTTTTTGCAGAAGACAATACTTCAATAGAACAGAATTTAAAACTACGCATTTTGTTGCCTAATCTCTTCCTGCACATATTAGCTATGATTTTATATCACTGTTGTTCTTTTAATACAAAAAAGCGTAAAGATTAAAATTTTTCAACCCACATTGCTGAAACCTTATCTCACTACGAATCTTTTGACCAGCTCAAACATACGACAACACAAGCCACACGTTCCCGCATCGTGACGTCTTCTTGGCACAGCGACGGCATCGCGGTTCCTCCGATACCCGTCGTATTAGAACCTTCATTCACCACAAGCACATCACTTTGTGCTAGAAATTCACGAGTCTGAAAGAAATCATAGTTGAATGAAGCCATATAACCACTGTGTGATATTGCCTTAGAAACAATAAAACGTTTCTTTAATAAAACTTCGTTGCAGAGTTAAAGTTATTAGATATGAGATGGTGGCCTCTGTTTTTCAATAGTACGAGGATAGTGAAACGCTGAAGGAGTTAGAAGTCTGTTAAATTGAAGTATCATTTGACGTAAAAGATAAAACGATAAAGCGCTCTCCGATGTTCGATTGCTAAGCGATTCGTCGTGCATTCGACTCCATTCGTAGCATCATAGGGGTTAATTGAACGCATATTGGACCTATACAATGACTTGCGGTGGCCCACCGATGTGATATCAACTGAGTGTAGCTAACCTCATGTACAACAGTAGTACCAATACGCTCTGAGGAGCTATACTTACCCATCCCTTATTTGAATACAAACTCTAAAATTTCATACACAAATGAAGCAAATGCATGCCTAAACCTAAGATAAGTCTAGTGGTAAAATCCAAGCTGTTCTCATGTTCTAAAAGCCGGCAGACAAACTCTCCTAATTGAACTAAAGTCTACTTTGTATAAATGTAATAGACAACGTGCGAAACTAAGTGCTCAAGTAATCTTCCATCAATAACAAATATTATCTGCTTTGTAACTTTATTCCGGGGTATAGGTTCTCTCATCAATGAATACTATTTGCTTTGTAACTTTTTAATTTTACCGGTGTATAAGCAGCCTAGTACTCAACTGGTGCTGAGTGATCAGCTGCCATCTCCTCGACGGTTGCTCAGGAAGTTGCTTTCTATAATATTTCGACTATGTTAGAAGTCAAATAACGTTGAAGAGCAGACACCAATTATGAAGAAAAAAAAACTACTCAATGATTTAGGAATTACAGTATCCGACAGAAAGAAGGAGAATCAAAGGAACAAAATGAGCGAAAGCTGTTGTTATTGGCATTCTCGCCCAACTCCGTCAGCCAGTTGCTACGCTGAGAAAATCTCCAGTCCTTTATTTCTGAAATCATCTGCAA
>JADANN010000407.1:0-108910 GCA_018806985.1 Angiostrongylus vasorum
ATTTTGAGGGAATTGCGGGCTGATGAATCAGTGGTTCAGATAAATGGCATTGATGTTGGGACCCTGCGACGCACCGCGGAGATTAGCCGTCGCGCACAGCGCAGAGAAGATACGAACAGATAGCGGTTGTTCTTCACTGGTGGTCGATTTAGTTCTGAGACGGTTCTAGATTTGTGGTTACACGATGACAGTGTCGAAATAAATTGATTGACTTTAATCTTATTGATGAGCTTGTTTTATTATTTTACGATAGGTTATAAAGAGGAACTTCAATGATATTGAGAAGAGTCCACAGAATATCAGCTCGATACGGTAGACCATCATGAGCTCATATTATTCACCGTTATCGCTGACAGATGGTAAATGAGCATTTGACATGCTCAGTTTCGAATACTTTACACTGGTCGGACCGAAGAGCGGATATGAGGTATTTAGTACGATGTGAATCGATGAGCTGATCGACGGCGGTGCTGCGATGATGATTTGCCACATTGCCGGGCGCAACCGATTTAACGAAGGAGGTCATTACTATTCAACAGGATCCGAGCTGGAATTGTGATTCAGATATTGAAAACAACGAATGATTTGACAAATGGCACTGATAAGAACGGCATTTTTCTGATGATGACGAGGAAAACAATCATTTAATATTGGATTTACACCTTTCTTTTGATTATTTATACCGATATCAAACATCTGTCGATTGATCATGATCGTCGAGTCTCAATACAGATTTGAGTTTCCGATAGTGAGCCGGATCGATTAGCTACTACGTTCTTTTCGTTGCGGAATGTCGAGTTGCGGTTTATCGGTCTCATTTTACCGGTATTGAGGCTTCCAGTTAGATCGCTCACCCTGTCTTGGTTGCCCCCATTCTCCCTGGCCTTCGCATTTTCTGCTCCTGCAGCGCTATAGCTCGAATTGCAGTCGATCCACACCATGGTTGATCGAGGAGACGATTTATTTCACTGAATGATTTGATTAGTTTTTAACAACAAATTTATCGATATTTGATTGTTTTAGAAGATCTGTTTTTGAATGGCGAAGGAAACAGGTTATCGAATCGATCGAGAGCAGCCAGGAATTTAAGAAGATACACTGAGGTCTCGAATAATAGTCACCGTTGCTGGATCATCTCAGGTCGAGTAATAACATCGAATTGCTGGTGGAAGGTTCGATACGAAGATACGGTCTTATAGTGAACGTTTCGGGAACATTATAACACTGAACATTCTGGTTCAGCGAGGGAGCACCACGATACTGACAGTATGTTGAAATAGAAATCTATAAAGTTGTCGGCGCTGATCAATACTTGAGGGATGCGCCACGTAATCGACTTCATTAAACATCGATGGAGGCGATTGAATGCATATCTGGCCTTTACAGTGACTTGCGGAGGCCTACCGATACATCGATGCTGCTATCCTCCCAGATAAGCCTGGTACCAATTTGCCGACCCCGGAGGGATGCAGGGATCGGTGGGCCATGGGCGCGGGAATCCATACCACGAGTTTATCACAGTGGCGCCTCCTACCACTGCGCCACACGTGCCCAAAGATCTTGATACCGCACTTAGTTCATGATTCCATGTGAAGTGAGTGTCCAAAAAAGTATCGCTGTCCTCTTACAGGCTTTGTGCTCTACCTCCCCCGCTTTCTACTCTTCAGTACTGTGTCTGTCCGTCGACGTCGATGTACCACCGAGTGAAGCTATTACTCGTTTTTCATCTAGTCCCTCCCCATCTACCAATCATTTGTTGTATTATAAAACTTTTAATTTGCTCTCTTTTATTTTTTTCACGAGTGGATATTACGTGAAGTTCGACGAAAATAATGTTGAGACATTTGCAGAACTCTGAACGCAGTCGAGATTCTGAACCCACGATTACCCATTCTGAGGGCTGATGTGTTACCCGCAGCACCAATGAGATTCTTATTCCTCCTTTTTTCCAGCTTCTTTCGCTAGCAGTGTGTGGCGCATGAGCTTTGCATATGACCCAGCATCATTGTGATTTGCTGTACTGAATTTTATCTGTGTAAAGGTTTGATTATCAAAGTTACGTTCACACTCTAGTGACGTCGTAAGTTATCCTTAGCTGAACACAACAAAAGAAGAGATATACAATTTGTTCTTTTTGCCTACACAAGTATAACCAATAGATTGAAGGACGAGTTGAATTAGAGCGGTGTTTGAGACAGAGTGAAGTGCCTAGTGGATAGTTATGCTTTCGGGATTTGTGGCTTCCAAAGAAATAAGTAAACAACCCTCTTGATATTATGTGATGCTATCTATAGCATGACACATGACTGGCTGAAGCACTTCTGTTTTCGCTCTACTCTATGTCAGTTCGTCATAGGGAAACTAGCCAGAAGGTGGTTAGAGCGTCGACCGTAGGCCTTTTCTTTAGAAATGGAACACACCTTGGAACAAAATTTCATAGTTATGCCGATTTATGACCGGATCTCATAGATTTTCAAAACTCCTTAGATTAGACTTAGTGAAGCATACAGTTATGGTTAGAGTAGCCATGCAATACACTACATGGGGTCACTTTTTCGATACTGAATCGCAGACAAACCATGTCCTTCATGCCTACTAGACCCGAGGTACTAAAAGCGCTGACTTGGTGCCTCACGCGCATTATTACTTATCATTAGATTGTTTCTTCAACAGCATTTTTTCCTAACCATATTCATTCCCTCTGTCTGAGTTACTGATTCCAGCCATTCAAAAGCCGCATCTGATTCGATCTTCCAGCTCCGTCTCTCATTCCATAATCTCTTCCTGTGTTCCTCATTACCTCTTTCGCAGTGATGTCACATTCATTGCTGCGAGTACGCATCCTTCGCAATGCATTTGGGTGTTCAGAGTAAATCAACGAATCTACTTAGATACTTAAGTGAACCTTGTTCACATATCAGGCGAGTCTCAGTACTTCTTTAAATCGTTTTCATTGATCTTCAACCGTCATCCATAGAGCTGCTCGACGGGGTTGGATTTGACGGCTCGTTCAGAATGAATGAACTTCTCTCTTCACTGATATACTGACACACAAACACACACAAACACACACACAAACACACATAAATTCACAGACATACACAAGCGCACAAAAACACACCCACAAAAAAGGAAAAGCATTGTGACACTGCTTTATCTGTGCAAAAAACCATTCAAATAGAAGATGCTCTTTGCAAGAACACGTAGTAAGCATTGCTTTACGATAAGACGTATTGTGAAAGCAGTGTGGCTACGTGTGCTTGTAAGAGCATCTGCTGTGTGAATGTGCATGCACATGAAAGAGCAGTGTCACGGTGCTCTCCTTCTTTGTGGGTGTGTTTTTGTGCGCTTGTGTATGTCTGTGAATTTATGTGTGTTTGTGTGTGTGTTTGTGTGTGTTTGTGTGTCAGTATATCAGTGAAGAGAGAAGTTCATTCATTCTGAACGAGCCGTCAAATCCAACCCCCGTCGAGCAGCTCTATGGATGACGGTTGAAGATCAATGAAAACGATTTAAAGAAGTACTGAGACTCGCCTGATATGTGAACAAGGTTCACTTAAGTATCTAAGTAGATTCGTTGATTTACTCTGAACACCCAAATGCATTGCGAAGGATGCGTACTCGCAGCAATGAATGTGACATCACTGCGAAAGAGGTAATGAGGAACACAGGAAGAGATTATGGAATGAGAGACGGAGCTGGAAGATCGAATCAGATGCGGCTTTTGAATGGCTGGAATCAGTAACTCAGACAGAGGGAATGAATATGGTTAGGAAAAATGCTGTTGAAGAAACAATCTAATGATAAGTAATAATGCGCGTGAGGCACCAAGTCAGCGCTTTTAGTACCTCGGGTCTAGTAGGCATGAAGGACATGGTTTGTCTGCGATTCAGTATCGAAAAAGTGACCCCATGTAGTGTATTGCATGGCTACTCTAACCATAACTGTATGCTTCACTAAGTCTAATCTAAGGAGTTTTGAAAATCTATGAGATCCGGTCATAAATCGGCATAACTATGAAATTTTGTTCCAAGGTGTGTTCCATTTCTAAAGAAAAGGCCTACGGTCGACGCTCTAACCACCTTCTGGCTAGTTTCCCTATGACGAACTGACATAGAGTAGAGCGAAAACAGAAGTGCTTCAGCCAGTCATGTGTCATGCTATAGATAGCATCACATAATATCAAGAGGGTTGTTTACTTATTTCTTTGGAAGCCACAAATCCCGAAAGCATAACTATCCACTAGGCACTTCACTCTGTCTCAAACACCGCTCTAATTCAACTCGTCCTTCAATCTATTGGTTATACTTGTGTAGGCAAAAAAAGAACAAATTGTATATCTCTTCTTTTGTTGTGTTCAGCTAAGGATAACTTACGACGTCACTAGAGTGTGAACGTAACTTTGATAATCAAACCTTTACACAGATAAAATTCAGTACAGCAAATCACAATGATGCTGGGTCATATGCAAAGCTCATGCGCCACACACTGCTAGCGAAAGAAGCTGGAAAAAGGAGGAATAAGAATCTCATTGGTGCTGCGGGTAACACATCAGCCCTCAGAATGGGTAATCGTGGGTTCGAATCTCGACTGCGTTCAGAGTTCTGCAAATGTCTCAACATTATTTTCGTCGAACTTCACGTAATATCCACTCGTGAAAAAAATAAAAGAGAGCAAATTAAAAGTTTTATAATACAACAAATGATTGGTAGATGGGGAGGGACTAGATGAAAACGAGTAATAGCTTCACTCGGTGGTACATCGACGTCGACGGACAGACACAGTACTGAAGAGTAGAAAGCGGGGGAGGTAGAGCACAAAGCCTGTAAGAGGACAGCGATACTTTTTGGACACTCACTTCACATGGAATCATGAACTAAGTGCGGTATCAAGATCTTTGGGCACGTGTGGCGCAGTGGTAGGAGGCGCCACTGTGATAAACTCGTGGTATGGATTCCCGCGCCCATGGCCCACCGATCCTTGCATCCCTCCGGGGTCGGCAAATTGGTACCAGGCTTATCTGGGAGGATAGCAGCATCGATGTATCGGTAGGCCTCCGCAAGTCACTGTAAAGGCCAGATATGCATTCAATCGCCTCCATCGATGTTTAATGAAGTCGATTACGTGGCGCATCCCTCAAGTATTGATCAGCGCCGACAACTTTATAGATTTCTATTCAAAATACTGTCGAGTATCATTGGTGCTCCATAACGAGATTGCAGATGACCTAGTGGCTGCATAGTGATTTGAGACGTTCATATAAAGGGCCGTAACGTCGAACCACTCCACAACAGATTCGATGTTGGCACTCACGTTGTGCAGACGATCCAACAGCATTTGGCTGTTGGCGAGATGAGGTGGCATCTTCTTGAATTGCAAAAGCGCTTCCCTGAGTAGACTGTGTGCTTGTTTTACCTTCGCGGGCTCCTAAGAAGGCGAATGTTCTAAAACGTCAGCTATCATTAAATTTTGTTGTTGAAAAACACAGGCAGAAAATAAGGCAGTGGTAGTGATGCCGCCGGTCAAGAGCATGGTGTTGGATCGACACCGCGTGAATTCTCCAGGCTTCTCATCCTTCTGGGGTAGAGAAATGCTAGAAGAATTGGGGGGGAAGGGTGGAGGTATCCGGTTCAGGTGAGAACGATCTAAACGGGCTTCCTCTAAAATACAGTAAAAAATGGACTCGATGAGCACTAAACGGCATTCATGACGAAAGGAACGTGGTAAGCAGTAGTCGAAGCCGCGCACGGAAACTTAGAAATCTCTCGTGGATGACGAGTGCGAGGTAACCTGACGAATGATACAAGTATGGGTTCATCACAGCAGATGTAAAAGAAGGGTCGTAAAAATCAATATTAAAATGATTTGACTTCCTCGTGTCTGCTCTAGAAGGAAATACCGTCTTATCGAATTCACTGACTGACAAATCATTCGTTGTTGCAATGCATACTTAGTCCTGATTAATGGATCTATAGTGAGATCGTGTGGACTCATAGCTGCGTTAAATCGGTTAAGCATTGCCCAGCAATGGCCGGCTAGTGTGTCAATAACAGCACCCGCCGTCAGTCAACTCTCATGATTTGCATGTACTTCAAATATACCTGTATCACGTGTAGTCCCGTTGATCGTCGAGTGACTAGAGCGGGCGCCAGTAAATCTTCCATTTTTTATCTGTCGCGTGGAAGAGTAGCCCAGTGGATTATTCATGAACTCGCGGTGGTCTACCGATGTATCGAGGCAAGGTTCTGTGGATATCTCAGCATCGTTGAAGTTATATTTCGCAACCTACCCTGCTATTAAAAAGTGTAGGCAGTAAATAATAAGTTAAAATAATCTAGGTATATTTTGTTTCCTATCACATCGTATAATAACCACAAAATTGCAAGAATTGGAAATCTGGGAACAGTAGACCACTGATGAAAAATTGTACTGTGTGTTCCGTATGTATTATACACACTTGACACTTGAACGGCCTGTCCTCACTGGTTGTGCGGGTCCCAGCATAATCGCCATTTATCTTAGATTTGCTGGTTAAGCCATTTTGGTTCCCTGGAATCCCGAGGTCAGCCTGGCCAGAGTCTGCCCCAGGTCTTCACCACCACGGGCAATCGCAGTCCTTGTGGATCAGAGGGAGATTTGCCACAATGCGACTTTGATACCAAGACGATGGCGGATCCTGGTATTGGTTTACTCTTAGCTAGGCTTCCTGATGGAAACGCCGGACTCCTTCTCAACTTGGGAGACCCTGCCGGGTGGACGAATCCCCCCGCTGTACATCGTAGTCCGACATCCAGGAACACCTCCCAGCCACGATGAGACGGTAAACCGTTGGGAGGCATGTATTACATGTATGCTTAAAATGTAAATTGTAGATTCCGACGGCCTAGCCGAGACCAGATGACGCCACCCAAAATTCCGAAATACATGAAAAATTGGAAGATAATGAGAGAATTGATAGCTTCTTGGAAAGACAAGCTATTTTGCGCCCTGTTAATGAAAGTATACTCTTTGAACAACGCGTCACCCTAAAGAATTCTTCTAAATGGCTTGTAACCTTAACAGAACGAAAAGCTTGCTCCAAGTGTGTAATTCCATCTTTTAAGTAAACTCATTTCTCCTCCTCTTCGTAGGTCACACTCTATATGGTGCATTCTCTCCTCGACAGTAGAGGTCTGTCTTCGCAAAATGGCCTTTCCCAAAAAGAGTTTTGTAGAGCACTAACTACAGAAAAGAGGTTTTGACGACAAGAAGTCTATTTCAGACAAGCTCTCGATAGAATGCAAAAAGGTGTGGCAAAAAATAAAAGCCTGCTTGAAACAATACGCACCGTGCGTAGATGTGAATGCACCTAGTCCCGTAGGTGTTAATGCATTTCAAAGTGAGGTTGTCGCAATGCCATACATTTTATTGATATTCAAACCTTCCCCTATTTTGGAAAATAGAAATGCTAGCCCTTGTATCATATGTTCCTCTCAGCGGTTTACCGCCTCACTCCAGGGTGGCAGGTGTCGGGCTGCGATGTACAGCGGGAGATTAATCTCCACGGTATGGTCTCCCAAGCTGAGAAGAAGTCTACAGTGAAATGTAATTAATTTTTTTGATTAGTCGTGGGCTAAGATGGGGTTGTTACAATCTTTTATTATGGCTAAAGTTCCTGCAGTTTCCCGTTCATATGAACGACGGACTACTCCAGTCGATTGTGCTTAGCAGCTGTTCCTTCTTGGGTTAGCGCTCGTCGTTTGCGTCCCAACGAGACAAATCAAGCGAAATGGAATACTACACTAACAAAGCGGCGCCTTCAGTGCTAGCTTCTTGTAAAGGTCTTCAGCTGCGTGGAGTTGCCTTACCTGTGTCAGCAGTTCTTCAGTACACAGCACAGTGCATTATCGACCGAAATTATTTGCTTCCTCAGTGGTAATGCACAGTTAGTGAAAACGTCCAATGAATATTTCACGTCATTTAAATCTCTGATTTACATGACAGATCTAAGTCAGGTTGGACCTAGGGGGTCATCCAAGTGTCCAAATGTCCAACTACCGTATTCGAGTGTGTTCATCACTGTGATCTTCACTGCTATTGAAAGTACTTTTTTCGTTTTGTAGGACCAGACTCCAATAACGTGTAATCGTGCTCCAGTTACAGTTGTCTTGTTTACTATTGTCCACTCCTTCAGTATGAGAGTGTGCACTATTTTGATTGGTGGCTAAGACAGAACACGACTGAGAGTATTCATCACGTTGGTTTTAGTGAACAAACACGAGAAGGCTAAAGGTTCCGAAGCATCCTGAAAGAGAGGCAAGAAAGGCTTGCGGACATGAAGAATGATCTATTTAAGTGGAAATGCAAGGCTAACTGACTTTTGGAAATGTAAAAATTGATATAACAGATTTGATGACTTGATCTTTACACCCGATCTTATTCAGGGATTCAGGACGGGACGCACGTTTAAAACAACTGGAAGACGACCAGAAATTGCACCAGAAAGAAATGAAATCCCGTCTCGAATGTATGCGAAAACATCTAGAAGAGATGAAGATCCTCCTTGAATTTCTCAACGAAGTTGAAAGTGTTGGCCTCGATCCAACAACACCAGTGCTTGAGGCAAGAAATACGTGTTATAAAACTGCGTTTATCCGCTGATAAATACAAATTTATCATCTGCTAAAATATGATGGAAGTGAGAAAAAAATATACAACGACGGCACCTGGTTAGAAAAAGGCATGGATGCCAAAAACAACGTGATCGTTCTCCTGAAATGGAAGTTACGTGAAGTTTCCGGCAAAACCACGTATAGCTGGGGGACACTTGCTTGAGCTTGCCGGTCTATGCCAGAGTGGAGGCGACTTCTACCCACTTCCCGTATACTTCCCCTGTCTCTTGATTACACGCTTCTGGCAGAACTTACTCGTAGAATACAATCCGCACAAGAGAGAACGCACCCACACATGCACGCACGAATAAGTCTCATAAATACAGAAAACATGTGTCAAATCGGAGTAGCAGAAACAGCAAGTACATTCCCTGGATCCACCTGCGTCTCAGGGTAGCAGAGATCGCTTTTGGTCCGCGATTAACCCCCTATCCGCCACCTGGGGACGCGTCACGTAGCCTCGCGAGTAACCAGCGCGAGAACCCTTTTATGATTGAGATCCGTGGTCCAACATCGAAATCCGAGGTACTATTTTGTCGGTGAAAAATCGAACAGCGCGAGGTCCGGACAAGAAAAGATCTGAACACCTGAAGAACCTTCCGGCAAGGCCCCTAATTAGTGGAAGACCAGTAAGACCGTATTATTGTTCAAGAAGGATGACCTCCACGATATCGGCGACTATGGCCCAGTCTGCTTGCTGCCTGTCATCTACAAACTTTTCACTCGAATTATCCTAAACAGGGTTGATAGAACATTGAACGAAGGACAGCCATGTGACCAAGCAGAGTTTCGAAAAGGATTTAGTACGTTGGACCACATCCACACGATAACAAGACTCATTAAAGTATCGCGAGAGTACAAAGGACCGCTCTGTCTCACTTTCATCGATTTACAGAGGGCCTTTGGTTCAATTGAGATAGAAGCAGTCATGGAAGCCCTTGATAGTCAGGGAGTCCCTACTTAGTACATAGTGATGCTTCGTGAGTTGACAAAAAATTTCACAGCGAAGATATCACTATTCTAAAACGATATTAACATCGACGTCAGAAGAGGAGTTAGGCAAGGCGATACCATCTCGCAAAAAGTACTTGTCTCCACTCTCGTGATCGTCGTGAGAACACTGGGATGGGAAAACACTGGGGTGAAAATCGATGATTGGCAATTGCACCATCTTAGCTTGGCTAATGATTTCGTTCTCATAACACCAAACATTAAGCAAGAAGAACGACCGCTTACCGGGGTTGATAAAGCATATGGAAATACTGATCTTCGACTGATCTCATGAAAACGTCCTTCATGCGGAACAAATTGGTTACGTATCCTATTTAACCTTATTTATGCTCTTCAGGATAAACATCTTCGATGTGCTCCAGTACGCCTGTGTAGGTCGAAAAAATCAACGTCATGAACGGATTAGCTCCAGAGTTGAGCTGGAAGACGCGAACGACTTGGTGATCTTCAAGGAGCATCGAAGGTGTAGTCATGAAGACGAAGAACACCGTAGTCCGTACCCACCATTTTGACTCCATGATTCTCCCTGCCTTAAAAAGAATGCGTTAGAAACCTGGGCGCTGCGTAAGCAGGATGAAAGGTTACGTTATTGAGTGCGCAGTCGACAGTGCGATGCAAGGAATACTCCATGTCACATAAGTGAGGGAAAGAATCCAAAGCTCCGACCTACGTCAGCGATCAAAATTCAAAAAATGCCGCTCTATATTTTAAACTGACTAAGCTAAGCTGAGGCGGAACCGTAATGCGTATGAGCGACAACCGATGTGCAAGAGCGGTTAATGATTGGGATCCATGGAAACCCAATATATTGCAGAAAGACCGCCGACCCGACAGTCAGAATTCTTGCCGAAAACAGTAGAAGAAAGACATGATGCTCAACGAGTCCCTAGAGCCAGGTGAAGGCAAACGCCTGCTGTGGCAAAAAACAAGGAAATATGGACGCGAATCGAGCGCTTGAAGTGGAAAAGATGTTGATTGACACCGGCTTTAAAATCTTCGCCGTTTACGCATCAACATCAGCTGTAATAAAGAGGAAATAGAATTGCTCTTTCCGCATTTGTACAAATTCTATAGAGAAAAATATGCTTTCGTTGAGCCCATTATTAGCGACTACAGGACAACTTTTGAAGAACTCACATGTGAAACAATTAACAACAATGGGTCCAGTAGAATGAGCAGCCGACAAGTTTATCACGGCGATCACGACCATACATAGCATTTCATTATTTTAGAAACTCCACACTCAACCTTGGACGGTGGAGTATTGCGTTTTTTAGTTTCATAATGAAATGGACGACGTTATAGTGAATCGACGGTTTTGAGTAATCGATGTCGTTATTGTCTTAAAATTTTACACCGGATCGGACCATTTCCTCCTTCGCACAAGGTCCACTCTTTCCTATCATTAGTTAGTTTTGGAGAATATGCCACTACTAACAACAATAACGAACAATACGGCTGGTTTTTTTTAAAATCATCTTAGTTCTACGAAACCCCAAAGTTCGGAAGTCATGAACACACGTCTGTCATTAGAAACACTCGATCCAACACGTGGAGTAGCATGATCTGTAAGTGACAGCCAATTTAGGATGGAGCTCAAAAAGTTCTTCAGAAATCCGATGAAAGGAGACCATAAAGAAAGATGAGCATTAATAGTGGCGGAATCTGCGGTATTTAGGGTATTCAGCATTGGCAATGTCCGCCAAAACTTCGCTAGGGACCAGAGTAAGATGATCGCATTTCTTCAATCAAATAGAGGAGTTATGGCGTCCCAATCCACAGAAAATAACCTACCATATCAATTTCCTTTCTTTCAGAGCTAATGTATTTAGGAACCCTTTTTCACATCAAATAGAAAACACCTGGATACGTTACTGCTTCACCTTGCAATTATGATACAGAAATTAAATCGTCGCTAGCTCATAAGATCTTCCTTGCACAGACGTACATAGTAGTCAGCAAGATTCCCGATATGAAACATCGACCGAGTTCGCCAGTCCTTCAAAATCCCTAACAGTTAAATGAACTTAAAATTCATATCGATTCTATTGAACTAACTTCAACTATACAACAAGAATCAACGTCAAGACCATCGCTTACAGCCAATAAAGAAGGATTGCTTGAGTTAATCTGCAAGATATAGCAAATTCTCCAAGTCTTTTGAAAATTGTAGGGAACCATAAAAAAACTTCACTAGGTAAGTTGAAGATCAGATACGATTCAACTACAATAACTTGAGAACTATTGACCAGCCTCACCAAATTTACTTAGATAAAGGATGAAAGGATGAAGCTCTCCATGTTGATCAATCCCAGAGGGATGGGCCATGCATTCGACTTCATCAAGCATCGTTTAAAGGTGGTTGAATGCATATCTGGCCTTTACAATGACTCGCCGTGGCCTACCGATGTATCGAGCCAGTGTTGCTATCCTCGTAGACAAGGCTGGTATCAATTTGCCCTGCCCTGAGGGATGCCAAGGCTTGGTGGACCATGAGCGCGGGGATCGATTCCTCGTGTGGTTTGCAGGGCACCTCCGACAACTGCGCTATACGCGCCCCATTTACATGAATACTAAATAATATAATTCTTTCTGCTTCTGTTTAGCAAACACGAGGTGTTATTTTATTTCTTTATTTACGTACAAGCTGACGTTTCGGCGGATTTCGCCTTCCTCAGAGCCTGGAAAGGTCATGTTGACAGCAATCTATTCGGCCAAACACCTCCATAACCAAACAGAGAAAACGCTGAACCAAGATTTCAATCACATTGAACACAGCTTTGCACACTCACCGCTTTCTATGAGGCTTCCACTGAGTATGTCGCGTGGAGACCAACCGCATAGAGTTCACATGGAAGCGTAATATGCCCCCTCCCATCAAAATAACAGCCTTATATACTGCCCAATGTCACGCGTGATAATGAGGCATTTTTCACTGCGGCTCATTTTCGGATTTCTGGAATTAATCCAGAACGCCTCGAGTGTTTTGCGCGCTTGTGCTCTCGATTCCTGCGCGAGGATCGTGACACGTACTTCAAAGTCCTCCCCGCTATGTCTCTGGGTCCTATGCGTGCCTAGTGGGGTATTTGGTTTACGTTTGCCGACTAGGTGTTCTTTTTATGCGGACACAAAGGGGGTCTGCCCGTTTCGCCAATGTATTCGTCTCCGCACGTCTTACAGGAGATCAGATAAACTGTACCCGAGCTCATGCAATCACCGTCTCTACCATTAGGGCAAACTATGCAATTTTTCGTTGCACATAGACGGTCATATAGGCGGTTACGAACTAGTTGGCGCCTAAGATTACTCGGTGGCATTTCAACTACGTTTACCGAATTCTCTAGACCCGCCCTTCTTAAGCAGCGTTTTATAGCTGCACTTACATCATTTGAGATGAAGGGTAGGATAAACGGGACCATTTTATCGCTAGAGTTATCGTTTGGAGCTTGGGTTTTCCTCTACACCTATCCCGAGCTACAGTTTCGTAGCCATTAGAAATGGCTATTTGCTGCGCCAAGTTCCGGGACTCCTCTCTCTGCTCTCTTCCCGTGCACACGTTGGTTGCTGTTCGAAACATGTTTCTTACCAGCGCCCTTTTCGCGTGAGAGGGGGTGAGAGGAGAGGTAATGAACCAAGATGTTTTTTATTACTTGGCTTTCGGTACCACTTCGTAATGTAGCCATTTTCTGACAGGCTAATTTGGACGTTCAGGAATGGAAGCCAGTTTTCTTTCGGTTTCTCTCGGGTGAACTTGATATACTCTGACTGTTCATTAAACAACTCGAAACATTTGTCCATTTCCTCTTGTGTTGAGCAAAGGACAAAACAGTCATCTCTATATCTACAGTAGAGTAGCGGCCCGAGATCGATCACCGGTGCTTCCATCTTAGACATAAACGCAATGGCCAGGCTTGGTGCCAGTCGTTGTCCCATTGCCAACCCTCTTATTTGAGCGTAGTACTTTCCCGACCATCTGAAGATTGAGCAACTCAAGCATTCTTTTAAGAGTGCCATCAACTGCTCTATCTTGAAAAGACATACATGTTTACTTCTCCTTCGTGTCGCATCAGGAGTTCGAATATGGCTTGCATTGCGGAGTCATTCGACACGTTTGTATAGAGGGCGCTAACGTCGAACGACTCCATCACGTACGCGCTGCTGGGCTGCCCTGTACGTAGACGATCCAGAAACATCTGGGTATTCGTAAGATGGGCTGGAATGTGTTTCAACAACTGGTTAAATATTAGGGTTAAAAACCATGTTATCCTATCCGTTGGCCCGTCTACCCAGCTAATGATTGGTCTAACCCTAAACCATGATGGATTGGTAGGAAATATCATCGCTGGATACTAGCTTATGAGTTTTTTATAAGCAAGTACAAGACGGGACATGTTGGTAGCTCAACTTTTAGTTGAGTAACTGATGGTTTTAAACCAGCAGCCCTTGCCATTTCGGCCGATTCGTGGTTCAATTTTCGGTGTTTACTTTTAAACTCCTTCTCAGATGATGGACGATAAAGCGAAGCATCTTCAAGATGCTTTTTCGTTATTTCAACATCTAACTGATGAGGAATTACGACAAACTCTCCACCCTTATCACTAACGGATAGTCTTATGTTTTTCAACCTTATCAGCTCTCCTACCTCTCGCAAACCACGTTTTTGCACTTCAGTGAGGTTGGAGCTGTATCTTTTCGAGCGATAGTGATTAAGGACTTTGAAAGTTTCATTCGTGAACATCCGAAATTTAACATCAACTTCATTATTGGGCTATTGTTGTCTAAAGAACGGCTGAGGAAATGGTGCTATTGGAAAGGCCCCCCCACTTTTTTGTTCGCGCCTATTTTGCGCTTCATCTCTAGCTTTTTTTGCGGAGTCTATCTTGAAGTTCATGTAAACTACATGCGACTCTACGCAAGGTTATCTTAGAAATGGGTTCAGATGGTGAGAAACTCGGTCCCAATTCTAATAACGAGCGCGCACCGTCAGGCAGAGTCATGCCTCCTAACACGGTTAGCCTTGGTCCCGTTTATCCTACCCTTCATCTCAAATGATGTAAGTGCAGCTATAAAACGCTGCTTAACAAGGGCGGGTCTAGACAATTCGGTAAACGTAGTTGAAATGCCACCGAGTAATCTTAGGCGCCAACTAGTTCGTAACCGCCTATATGACCGTCTATGTGCAACGAAAAATTGCATAGTTTGCCCTAATGGTAGAGACGGTGATTGCATGAGCTCGGGTACAGTTTATCTGATCTCCTGTAAGACGTGCGGAGACGAATACATTGGCGAAACGGGCAGACCCCTTTGTGTCCGCATAAAAAGAACACCTAGTCGGCAAACGTAAACCAAATACCCCACTAGGCACGCATAGGACCCAGAGACCTAGCGGGGAGGACTTTGAAGTACGTGTCACGATCCTCGCGCAGGAATCGAGAACACAAGCGCGCAAAACTCTCGAGGCGTTCTGGATTAATTCCAGAAATCCGAAAATGAACCGCAGGGAAGAATGCCTCATTATCACGCGTGACATTGGGCAGTATATAAGGCTGTCATTTTGATGGGAGGGGGCATATTACGCTTCCATGTGAACTCTGTGCGGTTGGTCTCCACGCGACATACTCGGTGGAAGCCTCATGGAAAGCGGTGAGTGTGCAAAGCTGTGTTCAATGTGATTGAAATCTTGGTTCAGCGTTTTCTCTGTTTGGTTATGGAGGTGTTTGGCCGAATAGATTGCTGTCAACATGACCTTTCCAGGCTCTGAGGAAGGCGAAATCCGCCGAAACGTCAGCTTGTTCGTGAATAAAGAATAAAAAATAACACCTCGTGTTTGCTAAACAGAAGCAGAAAGAATTATTCAATCAATGCCGAGGTTAATAGAAAGTCGGACGTGGGGGGTTACTAAATAATATATTAATAAGCACTCAAAGCCATCTTAACCATCATAAAAAGTGCCGAAACAAACGAATTGGCCAAGAAAAAAAAAGGACAAGACAATGAAAACGGATCAACGCGCACCAAAATGCGCAGGAATTAAGAAAAAATTCCTTATAGAATGTTGAATATATTCTATAATCGAAATTCGACCCAATTTTCAGAGATTTACACCAAAAATGTTGCGCGTTATTATTGTACAAAAAACGATGTTACAACTGAGAATTTCGCGACTTTGACTATTTCCTGATCCAGAAACCAAATTTGCACTACCAGCTTCATCAGTGCCAGTTGGTGACAATGCCGTCGACGAATCTGGATCCTTATTTATATGGTCTTATGAACTGATCCTGTTGAGCTAATGCGAGGTTGGTATAAGTTTTCGCTGTCGTTGTTGTTTGCTGTTGTCGTCGTTGTCGTTGTTGCCCCACTCGTAATAGCACGGCTCTGAGAAAGGCGGAATCGCCGAAACCCATCCACGAACAACATCAACAACAAGGATAACGACGAACGACGACAACAACAAACAACAACGACAACGAAAACTTATACCAACCTCGCATCAGCTCAAGAAGATCAGTTCATAAGATCATGTAGATAAATATACCAACTATTTGTGCTAAGGTCCATAGGAAGTCGATCTTTTGAACCCCGATCTATTAAAAGTGACCGCATGGTGAGAGCATTCGTCATCAAGAATGCCATTAACAAATGATTGAGCAAGTCAATAGCCCGAAAAAAGAAAATTAAATGAAGAGTAATAGAAGGTGAAAAAGAAGAAGATCTCCTTCAAATGGTCGCTTGTTAAACCTGAAAAACTGAGCTAAACGGTGAAGAAACTCCTGAAAATATCAAGGAGGCAAATCGGCTCCTAAGTGGTTTTACATCCTCTCATTTCTATTTAGCAAAGAAAGTTACAAATGGTGTATCTAAGAGAACTGAGAAGATATATAAATAATAAATTTATTCAGTCTAACTTGAAATAATAGCGCACTGATAAATTGTAGCAAGACCGTATAACAATTTCTTCGGCCTGTTTCCTTGATATCAAAGAAAAACGACCAACACAGCACTAGCTAAGCTAGTTCCTCAATGCCGATCCAGCGAGAGCATGTGGATTGAAACCGAGGATGGATTGCTGTAGTAACGTTTGTTTTAAGTTTCATTTGCACTTGAAGTGTTTCCAACTGCTGTTTTGACGCTGCTTCAGCGGCTAGTGCCAAAGAAGAATTCGAACAGGTTGCTAATGTCCACTGCTCACTGCTGCTACACCACAATAGTTGATCAAATTCGACAGCAAATCCATTTGTATAGTACCCAATCCTGTACTACCCATTCCAGTTTCGGGCTCTAAAAATTAACAGCGTGGAAGAAACGATAGAATTCCCCCATCAATGCAGTTTTAATAACGCTTAATTCGATCTGGTGTCAATATTTTCGCGCAAAATCAGCACGAGTAGAAATGTGCTTGCTAATGCTCACACAGTTTATAAATTCTATTCCCATAGGATTCTTATGATTTTTTAACTCTGGATTAGGTTGATCCGAAATAAGAGAGAAGACTCATATATCTGGAAGAACAGAAGTGCTCTAGAGAAACGTTCGACGGGCACAGTTGTTGACGAAGTGGTCCAATATACTGTTCATCCAACACGTGGACGACGAAACGCGGAACATGTACGTCGGCGTTATCTAGCAGTAGTTTAGAACCTTACTACTGACCGTTGCCTTCTCAAGGTTATGTGGATTTTCCTCTGTTAATCACAAGATGGACACACCGTAAGCCTCCTTATTTAAGAGATCACTCAGACGCTATATTTAACATTTGAAAGACAACTGACTTATTTCAGCTTGAACATAGCCGGAAACAATTGTGTCATTCAACAATTAGAATGAGATAAAAACAGTACTATTTATAGCTCAAAGTGAAATTTTCCTATTCATATAAGAACCGAAACTGCACAGATTTTTGCCAACAAGGTGGATGTTCAACGTATTCGCTCAGAAAGAAGCCTTTCAAAAAAATTAGGCAAGTTCGTTTTCATTAGCTGATTTCAGCCTACACGTAGATGAAAGCAATTGAGCCTTTCAACAATTAAATAAAAATGGTGCTAATTATAGCTCATAGTGAATTTTTCGAAATGAAATAAAAACCACAAACTACATAGCCAACAAGGTAAAGGTTTGACGTGTTCTACCACGACTAAGTTATGATATTGTAGAGCATTCGAATCGCTTTCTTTAATCGTCAATGCTTGGAACCGGTACGACAAAGCAATTGAACAAGAGTGATTTCGCCCAACAAGTGTAGAATACATCGATGACATGTGCCGTTACCGCGGGGCAGTTAAAAACATTGTTCTCGAATTTTTAGATATTCCAGTTCAAAAAGTTCGGAATTGAAATGGCATTTTACGCAGATTACATAAATCTTTCGAGTCTTTCTTATAAACCCATCTAGATCTGAACACTTCCGAGTACTTTATCTATCAAAAAACTATCGGCACCTACGATCATTCAATGATTGAATGATTGATACAATGATAATCTTCACTGTGTAGTCGGTCCTAACGGCAGCGGATTTCATGAATTCAGGTACAATGTTCTTGATCTCACGGAAGGCATACGGTGAAGAATATACTAGGGGAACGGATAGACCACCTTGCATCCGCATAAAAAAATATTTAGATGGAGAAAACTCGAAAATTCGACAAAGAAGTTCCTCTATGTACAAGTGGGACACGAAGGCAAGCCTTGTTAATTTTTTTAGTGACTTGCGCAAACGAGAAAAGGAATTTTCGATTTGGGCTGATCTCGATCGTCATCCCACGTGAACAGCACCCGAAGGTTGGCGCACGCAACATCACAGTGAGTAAATTTCTAAACGAAACGTCGAACATCTACATGTTAAATAACCGTTGGTTCTACAGATATTTTACCCAGTTATAAGGCTGTCATTGCATAAAATACTTCCAGGCCCTGAGGAAAGCGAAATTACCCAAGCGCCAGCCGTCGAACAACAACAACGACAACAGCTGCTTATAATCAACCTCGCAACAGCTCAACAACCAGAGTTCATAAGAATATACATATATATATATATCGATTATTAATGCCGAAGTTTAGAGGAAATCCGCCTTTTGAGTAATTAGGACATCTACATTTTGTATTGGTGAACCAGGACTTTGGTATCAAATTTTATTCGGCTAACGATCCGACATCTTCTTCGGGGCTGTTCTGACTTAAGGCGATTGTTCACAGCCATTTTTCCTTGCGGATTATTTCTTCTTAATCGCACCAAATCGAATCGTCAGGTTTTGAGCACTGTTGGAATGAAGTATTCTCACTCGGCAATGCCGTTTTGTACAGGGCGGTTGATCAATGACTGATTGTCCATTGATAATGATCTGTTTTTCACGTTTAACCAAGTAAGCAATGATATCAACTTCGTGTTGCGTTGATAGTGAAAGATAACATATGACCAAGGATATATATCCCGTGTAGTGCAATATACCTGCTGTATTCTAACGTCATCCAATCAGCCCGTGTGAAACATGCGGAGTGTCTCCGATTCATCTTTGCTCCTCGAGTATACGTGGTGCGAGAATTCGTCAAAACCACCACAAATGCATGAAGGAAGAAGACTCTCACAAACGGTAGGTATGTGTAAAAAAATCTGCTTTTCTACAATATAGTACTAGTTCCACGGCAACGATATATTCCACTGCATACTTCCACAAGCGTCATTTAAAAACAAAGATCATCCAGGTGGAAGTCGGAGAGAGCTCCTCCCATTGAACAGTATGGACCCCCCAAAGGCATGCATGGTTTGAAAAAAAAGATCGGTATGTTACTTATATTATCACTTGTACAACAAAATCTAATTAATTTTCTCCTTATTCGAGAGCTAACACGGGGTCGCTATAACCTTTTATTATGGCTAAAGTGTCGGCGGTTTCTCGTTCATTGTGTCAACGGACGACTGCTTTTACAACGACTGGCGGTCGGTGGACCACCGATGTATAGATTCAGTGCTTCTATCCTCCTAGACAAGTCTGGTACCAATTTGCCGACCCTGGAAGGGTGGAAGGCTTGTTGGGCCTAGGGCTCGGGGATCAGTCCCACGTGTGTGTTGCAGGGCCTCGCCCTTATAGTATATATACTGAGGCAGAAAACCATTTCAGGTTTTGCTACAGTTGCGAAGTAGAGCGCAATTTTTAAGGCGCATCCATGTATGAGTATTTTGGAGATAGGCGATACTAAGCCTGTGGCATGGTGACAAATCTCTCACCAAAACTTTTGTAGGACCAGACACCAATAACGTGTAATCGTGCTCCAGTTACAGTTGTCTTGTTTACTATTGTCCACTCCTTCAGTATGAGAGTGTGCACTATTTTGATTGGTGGCTAAGACAGAACACGACTGAGAGTATTCATCACGTTGATTTTAGTGAACAAACACCGGAAGAGAAAAGGCTTCGAAGCCTTCTTAAAGAGAGGGAGGAGAAGATTGCGGACATGGAGAAGGATCTATTTAGGTGGAAGTGCAAGGCTGATTGGCTTTTGGAAAAGTAAAAATTGAATATAAAATTAAATAAACTAATCTTTACATCCGATTTTATCTAGGGATAAAGTACTGGATGCACGCTTGAAAAAAGCTGGAAGAGGAACAGAAATTGCGTCAAAAGGAAATGGAATCCTTCGTCGAATATATGCGAAGGCATCTAGAAAGGATGAAGATCCTCGTTGAATTTTTCAAAGAAGATGAAAGTGTTGACCTCGGTCCAACATCACCAGCCTTGTAATATTTCCTCTGCGATAATAAATATGTGATATAAAACTGCGTTTATCCACTGATAAATACAAATTTATTAGCTGTTAAAATATGTTGGAATCGTGGAGAAATAGGTGACGAATGCACCTGGTTAGAAAAAAGGCGTTGGTGCCAAAAACAACAACGTCGTTCTCCTGAAATCGAAAAATTACTCGAAGTTCGCAACAAAACCATGTCCAGCTGGAAAATCTAGGTGACGCCTAACCTGTCTGAGGATTATTTTTAATTTACTGGTAAGCTGTGTTTAGCCCTTTTTCGCGCCCTTTTATATGATGAACAGCAAAAATTTTGGAGCTCTCTTTGTGACAGTCGCTCTTGAAAAAAATGTTATGAATCACGTAAGCACAATGATATAACAGTAACCTTAAAAAAGTAGAAGAATATTTGCAAAACCCCCGGACTGCAGATGTCTGCGGTGGTGAGCGAACGCGCTATTACCCTTTCCGGAGCTAATGCGTTCACCACACCATGCGGCTCCTTCGCTTCGCGTGTCTCAGCCAGTTTTCTATTTCGTTTGTGATGTAAAGAAAAGATCTAACTCCATGTTTTAAACTCGCTGTAAGAGTGGCGAGCTGTAGACTCGACTCGCATTGGTTGGGCCCATCTATACAGTTCATCGTTTTACACTTTTTTCACAACAATGCCTGCTGGTGGTGGATCCATTGCTAAATTTATAGGTTTCTAGCTGGGTGTGTTTGCTAACTGTTGCAGTTTTAGAATAACGTCAACGGTGATTGCAGGTTTTATATTCGGTATTTGCTATTATTTTTTGTAGGATGATCAGAACATAAGCGTCTATGCAACGAGCAACCAAGAAAATCTAGAAGGTCGTTCAACATCTAAATTTTTTCTTTTTCAAGAAATCCTGTCTTTTTTTAAGTAAAATGTTCCGTTAACTCATGGTGTGGACAACATAGTGTTCCTATTCGGTGAGGGCCTGGGCACTGTGTAGCCGCTACGACGTCCATTTTCAGTTCGGTGATTCTAGAATGTTCTTACTACACTTTATATGTTTATCTCTAGACAGCTGAAAGCAGGTCGAAGTAAGAGGAGTGAAAACGGAAAAGCCATTCGCCGTACTTCGTTATTTGCATACGAAAACCTTCTTGGAGAAGGTTCGTTGACCGTTTACTTGACCATAAATAAACTGCTATTTGGTTTTAGTCGTCATCGTTAATTCATGGACTGTACGGCTATAGGTATATTTAAGTAGACTTAACATTAGGCGCAAAATACTTCCAAATAGGGAAAGCAATTTATTTGTGTGATGACCATGACACATTTTAAGTAAGAGGATAGATATCATAATTTCCCATGAAATGTTAGAGCGAAGCCTCCCTGAAGTCCCCCTCTTGTCTAACACCCCAAATCCTTTAGTTACTAAAAAAAACAGTTCCTGTTGTTGGAAACCCAGAAAGCTCGCTTCCGAGGACCTAACTTGCCCATGTTCCATTGAACCAGCCACAAAAATCGTTCGCCTTCGCGATGTGAAGCAAAAATTCTAGGTGCCTAACACCGCTTCTTCCACCAGTTGCTGCGATGTCGTCGCCTTATTTTGGCCATAACTACTTCGAGGCAAACTGTGCACACTTTGCCTTACTTCGATTTGCTTCCCAGAATCTACAGCCATGGCGACAAATGTGGAACAATTGCGTACTGTGTACCAAAGGAACTACCTGTGGATACGCTAAGTGTTTGTCAGTCTGTATTCACACGGTATGTCTGAATTATCATCTTGACACAGAGCTTACGTTGTATGTGTCTAGCATTTTTTTATAAGTAATACGTTTTATAAACGATTCATTTTTCTAACAACCTGATGCCTTAAGAATTAACATATTTGCTGATGAAGAGGAAAGCGTCGAAACGTTAGCCGAATAAACATCGTTATCAACCTCGTGTAATCTCAACATTATAAACACAAGTTGATTATTTCACTACCGAGGTTAAAAGACGGTCTGTTTCAAAAATACATTTGAAATATCATTCACAGTCACGACAACTCTCAAGGTTTACAGTTACACGTTTCACATATCTTCCATTAAAATCACCGAGTACGTCACCACGTCTGAGGATTACTGGAACAATCGAAACAGAAATATTCTTCGCATTGGTTGCGTGTTGTGTTGGTCTGCGCGCCCTGCATGGCGTTGGATTTATAGTCCCTAATTCTCGCTAAGAAATTCTGTGAGGAAAAAAATAGAATAAAGATTGCAGGTGGGAGTTTGCTTACAATGGTGAAAGTGGAGACGGATATCCGTCGAAAGCAGGTGATGGATGTCCTAGATGTACTCGTTTGTGTGTCATAGACGTCCAATGACCATGGTTAGCAACATTAAGGAAGAATTAGATAGAACGAGAGCAACATAGGCAATGCTACGACCTCTCAAAAAAAAGAAGCCAGACGCAAAGTGACGGACATAAAACTTTGGACTCATCTGGACTTGACTCATTTGTTGTTTCCCGTAAACAGTGCGGTGTAACATAACACTAATACTAGAGAATTTAACCGTGGATTCTTCTATGAGACATTTAACGTAAAAAACAAGAATATCTGCTTGCACATATACGCAATAAATTAGGATAAATCACGATGTGAAACATTAGAAGAATCTCAACTCTCAAAAGGAGCAGCTGAAAGACGCAGTGTCTCTTCGCGGCCGTGAGTAAAGAATTCGAGAGAACTTTGTCTTAAATCCGCTCTTATGTTGAAAGAGACAGTTATGTCAAGAACGAACGAAATCAAGAACGGTGAAAAAAAGTGAACTAGCTGAGAGATAGGCGAAACGAAGGACCCGCTTGGGTGGTGGTGAACGCGTTAACCCCCCGGAAAGGGTAATAGGGGGCTCGTGCCACGCCGCAGACACCTGCGATCCGGAGTTTTGCAACTATCTCAGCACCAGTGTGGTTGAGTCTTTGCCGTGAAAAAATGTAATAGGCAGTAAATAAAAAGCTAGCTTCAACGAAGCTGAGATATTTGCAAAACTCTGGAGCGCAGGTGCCTGTGGTGGGGAATGAACGCGCTATTGTCCTTTCCGGGAAGTAACGCGTTCACCACCACACCATGCGGGTCCACCGTTTCGCCTGTCTCTCAGCTAGTTCTATCGATCTTTTTGCCATCAGCAATCACCCGTCAAGGGGATTGATCTGGGGAGCCCAAGTCGGAAAAAACTCCCCGGAAAGGACAATAGCGCGTTCGTTCCCTGCCTTAGGCACCTGCGGTCCAGAGTTTTGCAAATATCTCAGTTTCGTTGAAGTTATATTTCGCAATATACCCTGCCATCAAAAAAGAGTAGGCAGTAAGTAAAAAGGTTAAAAAGTTAACATTGTGATTTAGACTGCAGCCTCAGCTTAACTGGGTTCACTGTCGATTTGGACCCCCCCACATCAATCCTGTTGACGGGTGATCGCTGATGGCACTGCTCGATAGAACTAGTTGAGACAGAGGTGAAGCGGAGGACCCGCAGGGTGTGGTGGTGAACGCGTTAGCCTCCGGAAAGTGTAATAGGCGCGTTCGTTCCCCATCGCAGATACCTGCGCGCCGGATTTTTGCAAATATCTCAGCGAGGTCTTCCTCGGTTGAAGACAAGTGAAAAAAGCGGCTCTGAAGAAGGCGATTCTGCCGAAGCGTCAGCTACGATTCTGTTGCATGTGTTTTATTGTGTGGCAGATGTGAGTGTTAGAACTTCTGTGGGAAATCAGAAAGGAATCCGTGGAGAAGGAATCTAATTCAATTTGGTGTGAAAACAATGTGTATTAGTTACCTTCTTATAATCCCACATATCTTTTATTTCTTCCAACCATAAAAAACCATTTCTTTTTCTGATGAGCGTGAACGAAGTTGTTATAATATCCACTCAGAGTAGTTAACGTATTGACAATTTTGCCTTCTTCAAATCCTTGGAAAGTCAAACTGGCAAGCAATCTACTCAGCCAAATACTTTCATAACCCAAGCGGTAAATACCATTTTTTCTGCTTTAGATATCCTTGCCATGAATGAACTCCTCCAGCGCTATGAAGACTTTAAGGTGATGTTCGCGCAAACCCATTTATTACAGTAGCACAATTGTATTGAAGAAACTGGCACATCTCTCTTTTCTGTCACTTCTTCATCGTTCTATAAGCAGTAGTGTTTGGATTTGAGGTTGTCTCGTTGTTATAGAGAGAACATACCGAACTTCAAGAGAATGATGAGAGAATAAAAACTGAGTTGAACGAGGAGGTTAAAAAGTTGAAAAGGCGGTAATACATTGATTGAATTGATGAATTGATTCAAACTTCATCTTACTGATTCAGTTTCACTTTGCTCTTATATTCGTGTGCCTGCTTCAGGCACGTGGATTAATTCAACAATAAAGATAATGCTACTGAGCTGGAGCAAAAAGGTCGCAAGAGGGCGAGAGTAAGTTTAGATTTGTTTATTCTGCAAACTTTTTAAAAACAAACATGCTCTTCCACTCTTCATATCCCTGACCACGTGCGATACCAATGTCGGTTGTGTTCTCGCTAATTATTGAAAGATGGAATCAGTTAGGTCTCCTTTCATCTTGTCTTTTTTGAGAGGCCCGAATGCGGCCCAAACTGCGCTCCTTCTTATGTCTAGTCCCTCCTTCATGTTGTTTTCCGTGTTCATTTATCGCCCAAGGTGTACGTAAGAGGTGGCCTCTGCAATGAGAGAACCATCCAGTTCAATTTTTTTCGCCTTCGCACCATGGGTTTTTCATAAACTGGATCTTCTTTCGATTTATGCGAAGTCCGATCTTTTTTCCTTCTTCGTTGAGCTCGTTAATGGTCGTCTCTGCTTCGCTCGTATTTCTTGAGAAGATGACGATGCCATCGGCGAAACGAAGGCTTGGTAGGAATATTCAATCAACACATATGCCTTTCTCATCCCAATCGAGTGACTTCATTATCCACTGCAGAGAGGCACTAAACAGCTTTGGCAATATTGTCCTGTCGAACCTGTTCCTGTTCCTATGGGTATGGTAAAAGGTCGATGTAAAAGCTGTATTTTCGTAGAGCAGTTGCGATAACAGTCAGATAGGTTCACACGTAGTACAGGTCCACTCCTTGGTCGACGAGGGCTGATAGGATTGAATTCCTTTCGACACTGTCAAACGCTTTTTCACAGTCGACAAAGGTTAGGACTAGAGCCAAGTGGTATTTCTGGCATGGTTCGGTGACCCTGGACACAGTTTGGATGTGGTCCGTGCAGCAAAATCTTTGTCGAATTTCTGCTTGCTCGACCGGTTGCTGCTCATTCAGTGTCCTTGACATGAGGCGAAAGATAATCTTCGTGAAGAGCTTGTAGAGTACACTCAACAAGCACACCGGACGATAGTTACGAAAATCACTTCGGTAACTTTTCTTGGGCAGGATGACCTTGCGCGACATCCTCCACTGGTCTGGGGCTTTTTTCTTTTGAAGTAGGCTGTCATATGGCTTGCAAGAAGGACATGCACATTGTCGTTTCCAGCTCTAAGGAATTCCGCGGTGGTATTATCGGGTCCTCGAGCTGTACTCTTTTCATGTTTTCTATCGCATCTCGAACCTCCGACGGTAGATTTCCAGGTGGTTTTCACCAGCGAGGATATTAGGGTTCGCGACGGGAATTGTGGAACGAGAAAGATTGGTGTAGAACGTTTCAGTTATTTTTTCCATATCATGGCGGAAAGGTACGACGATCCCATCTTCGTTCATCAGGGCTGACAGCGGAACACTGTAGCCACACAAGTGCTGACGAAATTTTGTCAGAGTGCTTCTTTTCTCTGCTGCTTCCAGTACTTTCTTTTGCCGCTACCGATGTAGGTCGAGGATCTTCCACAGCTGGCATTTATTACTAGCCGTATTAAAGGTGCTGTAGTAGGATCAAGCTTCGGTTTCCTCCTCTTTTCTAGCAGCTCCTTAGTACTAGTGGAGATACGATCCGATCTTCTTGTTTGAGGAACTGAGGCGAATTCGGCACAGCTTTTCAGTCCTTCGACCAGCTCGTTGTCTTCGGTCGGTCTCCTTTAATCTGCCAGTCACGTTTGGATAGCGCTTCTTTCAGAGTGTTCTCCTAGTATACAGCTAGAGTTTTTCCTCGTGGTCAGTGACACGAATTCTTTCCCGCTTACCGCTGAATCGAGTTTTCGCGTGAAGAAGGCGGTGACCGGAACCTGTACAGTATGATGGGACTATCGATGTTTCAAGTAGGCAGCATATTCTGTTTGTAAGAATGTGGTCGATCTCCACATGAGTCGTGCCTTTAGGAGTGCTCCATGTCTAGCGGAAGCCTTCTTTCTTCTGAAAAACGAGCTTCCATGAAAGGGACATGCTACAGACAGGATTTCAGCGAGACGATATCCATTCTCATTTCTTTCTCTTAATCCAGAACTTCCGATGCTGTATTCGCTTTCGTTGGCCTTCCTTTTCTATTATTGAAGTCTCCAAGAACAAAATCACAATATGATTTATCATTGAGGGCAACTTACTCCAAATCATTGTAGAACGCATCTAGTTCGTACTCATCAGCTGCATGGGTTGGTGAGTAGCAGTTGATGATTGTGATCTTCTTATGACGCGTCAGTTGAAGACGGAGGATGGCTATGCGAGGGGAAAGGATCTCGTATATGTCGAGGAGATGGACAATGGACGGGTGGGCGACAAAGCCTATGCCGTCGACATTTCGTGACGGGGCCTTTTCTCCACGGATCACAAGGGTCCCGTTGTTTAGTTGGCTTCTGTCGTTCTTCTTGATTCTTGTTTTCTCTGAATGCGATCACGTGAAATTTAACGCGATCTGCGGCTACAAGAAAGGCGTGAAAATCGGCGTCTGTGGAGAGTGTTCTACCATTATACGTGCAGAGTAAGAAACAATCTCCATGGCGTGTCGTGCGTGTGTTCGTCAGATCCGGTTCCAATGTCATCCTACGTAACCCAAGATTTTTGTGGCCCCCTTACCGGTCGTTTCACCGCCTGACGTCATAGAGGGAAGCATCCAGCCTGCGGGGTACTAAGGCTGGCCTATTTCTGGTTGTGCAACTTGATCCTCCCTCGAGACCTGACTCAACCTTGCAAGGGCGTATCCAGGTCCTCACCACGATTTGGATAGGAGGGAGGTATCAAGCAAAACGTAGCTTAAGCTTAACGTATTTTCAAAAACGACGTTTTTTATAACCGTTATTCATGCTCTGTAGTCTCTCAATGAAGTGCAAGGTATACTTGAATTTTAAAAAAGTGTTGTTTTAATGAATGGCTTGTCTAACCTAGATTTATCGGTTTTCATAACCATGTCAAGAGAACAGAAAGCTGCTTCGTACTGTTCTTCGTGAAGTGATGTCCTCAGTTCAGTTCTATTAGTTTTGTAGGTTTATATTTTGCACCGTGGTTGAAAAAAAAATTCTTGAGCAGTGTAATGTTTAGCTACGTGTTTTCTCATAAGTACCCCCTTATAGGTTAACTAAAAGGACAAGATATTTTACTACAATTACATTCTGAGGAAACACAATAACGATTATAGGAAGATCTGAAGCACTAACGAGATCCACTGAGTAAAAGAAATCCAGGAGCGACAATATCCGGAATTTTTACGACGTCTTGAGCTCAGAATGGAGCAAAAATGTTCTTTTTGCTAAAATCTACAGTCTGTTTAGTGTTTTAAGGTTTGGGGGCGCCTAGTTATATTAACATCTAAGCGATTAACTTTGAGAAAAAACAAAAAAATATCAAAATTCGTTTTTAGTAATGAAATAAAATAGCTGTTTTTTTAAATAATATGGCTGTCTAATCTAATTTTCATCTGCCCTAGCCGACAGCATGGGAACAACAGTCCCCTGGGAAGACAACTGTGCATGGAATAATTCAATACTATGCGTTATTTCTTATTATAATGAGCTTGTTATTAGAAAATCTGGTTAACAACACAAAAACACCAGTACTTATCAAGACACTGTCTAGCCCGTGTTAATGGAATGTAGGTAGTTGAATTAAACAGCGACTGAAAGACTTTTCTTCATTACCGGCAAATCGTCTTATGTGCGAGTTAACTGTGCATTTGAGTATCTCAATCGTCCTGCTGAACATATCCTTTTAAATAGGTCATTTGGCGGCTCAGAAATAATGTCGTTTATATCTTTTCTGATCCAATATTAGCTCAGTTTCTCTCAGGTTACTTAGAGATAGACTCGATTTTTCACTAATAATCCCACAGAACTGAAAAAAAATTTTATTTTCTTACTTAAACTTAAAAATCCGAAACAAAACTGGGCAAGCACAACGCAGCTGAGTAGTAAGCAAAATAGCATCCACAGTGCTATGAATCTTAAAGCAGCTGAGCGACAACAAATTGTGTTTCAAAGGCTGCAGGTAGCATAGTGGTAGTGATGCCTGTCATCGTGAGCACGGTGTTGGTTGGATCCCGCTCCGGGCTCGCTAAGCTTTCCGTCGTTCAGGGGTTGGGAAAACGGTATCGGACTCGTCTGCGAAATGCTCTCTCTTTGCAATCCAAGTGGGATCGTTCTAACACGACTACCTCAGAACTCCAGGGAGAATCGACACGATGAGCAATTTACTACATTCAAGACGAAAGGAAAATCCTTAAGCAGTAGCCGAAGCTACACGTAAAAATTGGAAGACCTTTGTGAATAATGGATGCGAGAAGAAGAATCGAATGTGGAATGTTCAGCGATCCGCGCTTCGACCGTAAAGCTGTGTGAAGCAATCTTGTCATCTCAGACGATGGATAGCGGTTGCCATCGTACCGCTGTTGAGCGACTCAGAATCTCCGGAGTGTTCATCACAAGGTCCTTGAAGCAATCCGGTGGCTAAAGTGGAGCGGAACGAGTGGGCAAAGCGAGGCATCTGAATGTTGATAGATGATAACGAGTTTCCCAGGTGTCGAACATAAAAAGAACCACTTCATCACCTTAATGCCTAAATTATTAGGAGAAATAAACGATCATTTTAAAATTTAATGTATTTTTTTCCGATAAAATATTCTTTGTACTTTCTTTATATTTTGTCAAGAAACAATTCTTTCTTTACCAATTTTGAGCATTGCAATTTTGGATACCAAGAACGAAATTTCGTCAAGTTTTCGTTTATGAGTTTAAACTCTGTAGTAGCGCAGCACAGACGGCTCGAAACATTAACGAAATTCTGAGAAAAGACAGTGTTCGTGAAGCAACAGTGCGAACATGGTTCTGGAAATTACGATCTGGTGATTTCGACCTCGAAGACAAGGAAGTCTGCGGACGTTTCAATGCACATGAGATGACGAATTGAAGGCACTAGTGGAAGCAAACAGGCGAACACCTGTTTGAGAGCTTAAAGAACAGCTTAGCGTAAGTAAAAGATGAAAAAACTCGACAAGTGGGTGCCGCGCGAATTAAACGATAACCAAAAAAAAATATCGCCGTTTTGAAGTGTCGTCTGCTGTTATTCTGCGCAGCATAAACAACTCTTTTCTTGATCGAATTGTGACGTGCGAGGAGAAGTGGATTCTGTTCATTCGGAATGGATTCGGCGATGTTCATCTCAATAGTTGAATTGCGATCAGGCTCCACAGCACTTCCCAAGGCCGAAATTATTCCAAAAAAGGTTATGGTAACTCTTTGGTGGTCTGCAGCCGGGTTGATTCATCATAGGTTTTTGAACACGGGCGAAATCATTACGGCAGGGAATGTAAATCGACGAAATGCACAGCAAACTCCAACAACCACCACCGGGATTACTCAACAGATAAGGACCAATCCTTCTCCACCACAACGCCCGCTCTAACGTTGCGGAACCAGCGTTGCAGAAGTTGAAAAAAGTGGCTACGAAACTTTGCCTTACTCACTATGTTAATCAACTCTCCGCCTACCGACTATCACTTCTTCAAGCGCTTTGGCAACCTACTGCGCGGGAAATGCTTCACCAACCACGATGCCGCAAAAAATGCTTTCAACGAATTCGTCGTTTTCAGAAGTCCAGAATTTTAGGCAACCAGAATAAATAAACGTGCTTCTTGTTGGCAAAAATGTGTAGTTTTAAAGATTTTTATTTTGTTTAATAAAGATTTGTTTGAAGCAAGTTATGACATTTTCAACAATATAGTTAAAAAACGCTCATTTATTTCTGAACGACCTAATAATACGCAGTAAGGTGACAAGACTGTAGTGAAAAAGGTTCAGTGTCTCAGAGTTAGAAACATAGCCATGTTCCATATGTGTGTTTTGTCGTTTCTACTAGTCATTCTTTTATATCTCTTTCATTTTTCTTGTCGTGCAATGCTTGGAATACAGCTACAATTTTTTCCTACGTCAACATTTCAATGACCATGTGTGAAGACGGTCTGTTTCTCAGTAAGCAATAGCTCGTAGAAAATACAACATGTGGGTATTCTAACCTCATTCCAGTGACACGCAATGCCGACGTGGATTGGTCCGTTTTCACTTGGATATGAAACGATTGTACCACGCGCTGGAGTTTTCGTGCTCGACTCCACCTGCAAACCGCACATTCGGGATAAATTTGAGAAACGAAGAGGAGCGCATGGCCAGGCAAAGAAGTACTATAGGATTATGAGTCGACCCGGAGAAAACACGAATCGCACGATATGAAGAAAAATAAATTAAACTAAGTGATGGTTCATTGATTGATGGTAGGACATCTAATGCGCCTTAAATGTTTCATGAAGGTGCAAAAGACTGACAAAATGACTTAGTGAACAACGTCCAGCCTAGGCTGCTTTCGGGTCCCTAGTAGAATACACTAGCTAACTTGTTCATCTTAACCTATGTCCTCATTTAATTAAGGCAATCTTTCATTCAGACTGGCTATGTGCGACCGAAATGTCTACTATTTCACTTGCTCAAAAAGTTTTCAAGCTCTGCATGATACATACAAATAGATGCTAGACAAGTACTGCTTTCTGAAGCTGCGAACCGGTAGACAGAGTGGCAATTTAATATTAATAGTGATTATTTCATTCGATAAGGCTCCTATCTCAGGCAACCGTTGCTTCAAAAATGAACACCAATGAGGCTAAGCCTAATGCGACTTCATAAGCAGGATTATTCAAATTGGAGTCTAAGGTTAGGAAGGATTAATCACAGGAGGATTTTTTTACAACTTTCCCAAGTGTGGGTTGCTTCAGTAAGCAGTGCATGGTTGGAATTGTTTCAACGTTTAGCAGCGACACCTGTTCCTAAGTGCCGCGTTTACTACGGCGAAAGTGCTTGCCTGCTCTGCTGCGTTGTTTCCTATAGAATACACTACGTAACCAACTCCATACCAAATTTCAACTGAGATGAAATGCGAATCCACACCGATTACGGCTTGAAAAACAAGAAAAGCACCGATGGTCTTCAACAGGTATGAACATGAAGGATAGTGCATTCGGCGTTGATCGGTCTCTTAGGGATGTAGCATGCGCACGTCTTCATCAAGCATCCTTAGAATTGATCGAATGAATATATTCCTGTACAGCTAATTGCTTTGCCTAGATATTTCAAGTCAGTGATTTCTTCCTTCCTGACAAATCTGGTACCAATTTTCCGATTGCAAAAGTATGGAAAATTTGACGACAACGAGTGCGGGATCACACCAGTGACCGCGAGTTTGTTGCAGACCACCTCTAACCTCTGTGGTACACTGGGCTTCATCAAACCAATTTTTGAGCTTTCGTTCATTTTTAAGCATGGATTCTGAATTTTGAAAGACTTCTGGTTAGCCGTAGGACAAAAAAAATTTCTCAAAGGAGCTAAGATGCTTACGTTTCTCTGCAACAAGCGCTTATGTTTGAGCTTACAATTATTAATACCAACTAATAACAATGATGCGGTCGTTCTTGCGACATTACAGGTAAATGTGAGATTTTCAAAAGATATGCACTAGTGATTGCTACACGCGTGTGATAGCTGTGCAACGATACCACAACGGATAGACCTGTATGTTCGAACTACTACTTACCGCTTCATGCAATTTCTGGAAATTTGAACATAACACGTTCTAAGGCCACGTTGTGGGATTCGATGTTCATGCTGTCATTATCAATGAATGGTTCAACTGTGAAATCTTGACAGCGACATTCTAGATGTAACGAAAACAACCATTTACATTACCACGAGTTATCGTGAAGCTTGGTACCTCCGACAACATCGTGCCACCGGTGCTTTGTTACCACAAGCACCGCGTGTACTGTTTTGCCCATTCTCACCGTCGCACCATGTGACGGATTTCCGGATGCGGTAGCTGGATCTAAAAGTAACTCGATGGCTGGAAAGTCTTTATATTTCTGACGCGAGGAAGCGGCAAAAAGTTAAAATTTTTGTATATTCTAATGTTTGGGCGCAAAACTTGCAGTCGTATCTACTATAGCTATTCCCAGAATAGTTTCTATTTTCCTTCTATATCTATTTCTATCTTTGTATGACTGTATGTTTCGGAAATAAGTGTCATATCCGTTTTTCTCAAGTTACCTAGCAAATGTCGTAGAACGTAAATATCTTGGTCCCATCCTAAGGAACTTTGATCGCTGTAAACAGTATTGTTATGCAAATCTATTCTTAGAATCTGAACCGCTGTAAACAGTATTGTTATGCAAACCTATTCTTAGAATCTGAGCTTGTTGTTTGTTATTACTGTCCAAAAGTTATCGTGCGTACAAAAACAAGATGAGAATGAGGATGCTGGCGAGAGCAGTCGTCTGCCAGCTGACCATAGGATTTTGAGAGGATATGGAGAGGTAGCCGACGGATGTTTTCGGTAATGAAGCTGGACCTGTGCCAAATACCGCCTTCTCCGGAAGCATATAAATAGCTTCGTGAATTGTTATCCTGGTTCGCGCCTGTCAGGGCTCGTTCGCTTTCTAGATCCGTACCGCATTGATCTCGTGTGTCACCAATGTAGATTAACGTAGTTGTTAAGTCATATTGCACATAGTCATTACTGTACATTACACTCATCATATCATTATTGAATGACAGTTGCGAATTGTACGTTGACTTCGCATCATCGTCACTACGTCACGTTTCCCACCAACTCAGTGTATCGTCATCATCATCGTGATCCTCATCCTAGTGTCACTGTTCATTGTTTATCAGTTGATCTGCGGTGCGTTGTCAGTAGCGGCGGCTATCCTAAAATGCGTTCTGTCTGCAACGCCATCGGGCATGTACCATTCCTCCCACACGGTACGCCATGCGGACAAGGCCGCTGCCCGGCCAACTCATGCTGTGTATTTGATAAGCCGCTATAGGCTTCTGATTTCTCAGTAGTTATCTTTCTGGCCCACGATATTTTAGGCAGTGGTGGCACCCATCGATGCTCAAACTTCACGTTGCAGACATATCGTTATCCAATACCAGCGGCCTGACCGTGTTCCTCAGAAGACTCAGCTCATTCGTAGTCACATCCACCATCAATACTGAGGTAATTTGCTATCCTCATCAATCAGGGTCAAACTATACCTGACCGCTGTACCTATGATCTCTAGCTTAGCCTAACGCACGGCTTATCTTCATCCGACTGTTCTGTTTTTCCTAGCTCTCGACATCTGG
This sequence comes from Angiostrongylus vasorum, assembly GCA_018806985.1. NCBI lineage: Eukaryota > Metazoa > Nematoda > Chromadorea > Rhabditida > Metastrongylidae > Angiostrongylus > Angiostrongylus vasorum. The sequence goes on from JADANN010000407.1 coordinate 33,951, forward strand.
GCCACTGTACGCGCTAGTGGGGGCGTCATCATCCGCATCCCCTTATTCGTCATTGTTATCAAGTTGCTGTTATCATAGTACTAATGTTGTAATAGTATTACTTACAATACTCTTATGCCTTGGTAAGCCTCACTTTAGTAGTAGGTACAGCACCTCATAGACTTGAACTTGCCTCATTTGTGTGCCAGTAGTTAGTTCTCCGTCGATATTACTGTTATACTGATGTTGTATTTATGTATTAAACGGTTTAATTACCCAAGTTTGAGATATTGCTCTGTGACAACTACGAAAAGTCCCGCGTGGCGTCTTCTCACGAAGTCGAGCATTCTGCTAAAAGCTAGTGAATATTCGGTGCCGAGTACTGACTCGAAGGCCTATTTTCCACTAGCAGCTACAAAATCTACCTTATGTGATGAGTTGTCAGTCCTGTTAACGTGTGTCCCGTGTTTAGAACGCAGCACTTACGTAGAGAGAGCGTTTGTGAAAAGCATCCCTTGAGAAGCAACGGCACGCCGCCGGAGCGTGGAAGCAGCCGTACCGCTATGTTACGCTTGTTGAATCTAAAGTAATCTTATTGCTCAGAATGGTAAAGGTGTAATACGAAGTAGTTTTTGGTAGGCCCAGAGAAGCTACAGGAAATAGTGAAAGCAGATCAAAAATGAAGCATATCCAAACCTGTGACGCAGTTTGTATGCCAGAGGCACACGAAACAGTTTGGAGAACACAGGAATTTGCTACATCGCGAAGATATTGGATTGAAACTCACCTATCTTTCTAACATGTTATCAAATCTGGCCACCTGGCGCACTTCCATTGGATTGATATTCACCTATATTTCAAACGTGTTATCACTTGTGGCCACGTGGGTACTCCCTCAAGGTTATCTTTGAGCAAACAACTGCAGTTGTTATCAGTTAAGAGCTCCAAAGTGTGCCTGGTGTTGAAATGGACATTCAATTCGTCAGAAAGGTTGTGAGCAGAACCTTAGGAATTGGTGATTTTAATCACCTAGACCTTGAGCATCAAAGCTGACCGGCTGTTCACATGCTGTCACACGTTGGTCCGAATATGAAATACAAAGAATTAAAACTGACGATGGAAGACTTTCGCAGAAGCTCTAGAATAAAACTAGAATCCATGGATTGCAGGTCCATGAAATTGATCGTTTTCATTAGGCGACGGAACGATTGCACCACTTCCCGGAGCTAACGTCGTCGACGCCACCTACAAAACACACATTCTGTATACAAATAGGGAGACGAGGAGGTGCACAGTGACACCCAGTGAAGTCCTATAGGACAATGCGTCGATCAGAAGAAAATCCGAAGCGCACAATATGAAGAAGAACAAATCAAAATAAATGATGGTTCATTGATTGAAGGTAGGAAGTTTAACGCGTCTTAGATGTTTCCTGAACGTGGAAAGGAGTGGGAGAATGAATTACTTGGATACCAAAAATACTTGGATGGTACGTCCTCACCGGTTGTGTGGGCTCCGCACAGTTTCCATTTTTTCGGAGTTTTTCCGGTTTGGCCAACGTAGTTCCTTGGAGTCCCAAGGTCAGCCTGGAACAAAGGAATTGTTAAAGCCAGTGAAAACGCTTAGTTTTCTCTGGTATAAACGCTTAAACTTGAGCTTATAATGTTCGTTTCTAACTAGAAACAATTATGCGGTCTTTCCTTCAACGTTAGAGACGAATGTGAGATCTTCAAAAGATATGCACTAGTGATTGCTTGACGCTAGTGACAGTAGTGCAGCGATACCACAATGGATAGATCTACATGTTCGACGTACTACTCACTGATGCAGGGACTGCCGCATTCATTGTTTATGTTCTCTTTGCCAACGAATGGTTCAACTGTGAAATCTTCACTGCGACGTTCTAGCTGTCACGAAAACAAGCACTTACGGTTTAACAACGAACTATCGTGAGACTTGCAACCTCCGGCCACATCGTGCCAGTGGAGTCCTTTTGCGATGACCACCGAGCTTATTGTTTTGCCGATTCCCGTTCCTTCTTTTCTCCTCCTTATTTCTTTCTGATTTGTTTTCACTGTCTCCTACCATCGTACCATGTGGCGTACTCCCGGATGCAGAAGCGGGATTTCAAACTTACTCGAAGGCTGAAACGTCATTATATTTGGCCTCAAAAACGATCAAGGGTCAAAAATTTCTTGCATTCTAATGTTTGAGCTTCGAAGTTACAATAATATCTACCTTGTATGATGAGTGGGGAGGCCTTTTGACATGTGGCGAGTGGTTAGAACGCAGCATGGACTTGGAGAGGGCGCTCGGGAACGGTATTCCTTGGGGAGCAACGGCACGCCGACGGAGTGTGGAAGGCACCGGATAGCCGTGCTGCTCTTGTGTGGTCTAAAATAATCTTGGTATTCTGGATGACTAAGGAATAATACTAAACAGTTTCCTGTTTGCGCAAATAAGCTTTAGGATTTAGTGGAAGTACGTAAAATAAGAAACACATCCAAACCTAAGACGCAGTTTGTGTGCCAGAGGTACAGAAAACACTTTGAGAGCACCGGACTTTGCTACATCGCAAGGAGATTGGATTGAAACTCACGTTTTTTTCTAACACTTTTCAGATGTCGCAACGTGATGCTCTCCCAAGCTTATCTTTAGGCAAGCAACCGCAGTTGTCACCAGTTTCGAGCTTCCAATGAATGCTTGTTGTCGAAATGGATATTCAGTTCACTGGAAAGGCCGAGAAGAGAACTTCAGGATTCAATGTAATTGAAAATTTGGTTCAGTATTTTCTCTGTTTGGATGTGGAGGTGTTTGGCCGAATAGATTGCTGTCAACTTGATCTTTCCAGGTTCTGAGGAAGGCGAAATCCGCCGAAATGTGAGCTTGTGCGTGAATAAGGAAGTAAAATAATACCTCGTGTTTGCTAAACAGAAGTAGAAAGAACTTTCGGAGTTGGCGGTTTTCAATAACCAGTGTCAAAACTGCCCAGCTGTTCTTATGCAGTAGCGCTTCAGCTTAACATGAAATACAATGAATTAAAATCGGCGATGAAAGACTTGCAAAGTAACGCTTGCATAAAAGCAAAATCGAGAACAGAGATGGAAGGCTTAGTGAGCACATGGCGCGAGATCAATAAGAAGTGTATTGCAGGACACCTCTACTTACCGCGCTACACGCACCCTCCAAGAAGCAAGGATAAAGATGAAAGGCAAAGCATTAGCCGTCGATCGTTCCTTGAGGGATGCGGTGTGCGTACGACTTCAAGTGTCGTTAAAAGCGATTGAATGGATAGTTGATATATGGCGTATATAGTTTAGTGCTTTGCCTAGATATATCAAATCAGTGGTGTTTTCCTCCCTGGTAAATCTGGTACAAGTGTGCAGATCCTGGAAGGATAGCACGTTTGACGAGAACGTGTATGGGATCGCACCAATGACTGCGAGTTTATTACAGACCAGCTTTAACCTTTAAGCCACATTGCGCTTCAAGAAGAAAATTTCTTAGCTTTCGTTCATTTAACAGCGTAGATTTCAACATTTGGAAATTTTTGGTTATAGTGAACTAAAGAATTATTCAAATCAGTGAAAACGGTTAGTTTCCTCTGATATAAACTCTCAAATTTGAGCTTATCATGTTCTATTCTAACTAAAAACAATTATACGGTCCTTCCTCCAACAACACAGACGAACGGTGAGATCTTCAAAAGCATTGCACTAGTGATTGCTTCATGCGAGTGATAGTCGTGCAACGATGCCACCAGAGACAGGCCCACATGTTTGACCTACTACCCACTGCTTCATGCAAATCTTAAAGATTTAAAGATAACACGTCCTAAGGCTGTGTTGTGGCATTCGATGTTCATGCTCCCATTGCCAATGAATGCCAATGAAATGGTTCAGCTGTGAAATCTTCACAGCGACGTTCGGGCTGTAGCGAAAACAAACCACTTGCGGTTTTACAATGAGACATCGTGATGCTTGCTACGTCCAACAAAAATCTTACCATCTTGCCAGCGGCATCTTTTTCACGATCCCCGTCGCATGGACAGCTCTGGCGATTGCGCTTCTTTTCCCGCCTCCGTAATTTGGTTGGAATCAATCATACCGTCGCACCGTGTGACGGACTTCCGGATGCGGGAGCTGGATCTAAAAGTAACTCGAGGGCTGTAACGCCATTCTATTTCAGATGCAGAGAAGCAATAAAAAAGTCAAAAAAAATTTTTTCTTTTCTTATGATGGAGAGCTGAACTTGTAATTGTATCTACCTTTTGTGATGAGTGGGCAGTCCTTTTAACGAGTGCCCCATCCACGCTGCATGGATGTAGCGCGAGCGATTGGAAAAAATATTCCTCGGGGGAGCAACGGTACCCTGCGCGAGTGTGGAAACAGCAGTACTGCCGTGTTGCACTTGCTGAACCTAAAGTAATCTTATTGTTCAAAATGGTAAAGGTGTAATACGAAGTAGTTTTTGGTTGGCCCAAAGAAGCTACAGGAAATAGTGAAAGCAGATCAAAAATGAAGCATATCCAAATCTGTGACTCAGTTTGTGTGCCAGAGGCACACGAAACAGTCGGGAGAACACAGGAATTTGCTAAATCGCGAAGATATTGGATTGAAACTCACCTATCTTTCTAACATGTTATGAAATCTGGCCACGTGGCGCACTTTCATTGGATTGATATTCACCTATATTTCAAACATGTTATCACATGTGACCACGTGGCACTCCCTCGTGGTTATCTTTGAGCGAACAACTGCAATTGTTATCAATTCCGAGTCTCCAATGAGTGCTTCATGTCGAAATGTGCATTCAATTCATCTGAAAGGCCGAGAGGAGAACCTTGGGAACTGATGACTCTCAAGCATCACAACTCGCAAGCCTTTTTCCATGCAGCAACGCAGCGCTTTCAACATGAAATGCAATGAATTAAAATCAGCGATGAGAGACTCGTGCAGTAATGCCTTAGTAAGGAATAAGAAAGAATAAGGTAGAAGGCAAATTTACCAACAAAACTCAATAAATCTTCATAACACGGAGAAGAGGAGAAAGATCATGAAAGGGAAAGCGTATCCAGACCAACAGAAAAGAGAGGAAAGCTTCATCAAGTTTGCAAATAGTTTCGCATTCTGCATGGTGATTTTTTACGGAAGAAGCCAAAGATAGGGAGTAAATTGATGATGAATTGACAGTTCTTTCAAGACCATAGGATTGATGATCTCGAGGCCTTGAACCAGCGTAAATATCACTGACGATGCCGTACCCGCAGCCTGAATATGGAGCATAGATCTAGCTAACTGTCAGAGAAGTTACAAAATGCACAGAGGTGATTAAGTAATAAAACCATAATGTTATTGAAATATTTGCAAAACTCCGGACTTCTGGTGTCTGCGGTAATAGTACATAATACCCTGCCATTAAAAAATGGTAGGCATTAAATTAAAATTGAGGACATTGTGATTAAATAATAATTCCACAATTATACTTGGACGAATCTACGAAGGAAATCAGTACAATAGCATCATTCTGTAATCACGACCAGGATACCTATAAGAGCGACATATTCTTCACAAAACCCAGGCTTTACTCATTCCCAAGCTACCAATGTTAAACCCGGTTTTTCGACTTATAAAAAAACGCGACAGCATTCCGATTCTGCACGGCGAATACTCCTAACACTTCCTTGCGCTCGCTGCCGCTCCACCCGCCCATGCATTTTCTCTGACACGTTTACTTCTATTTCGTTGCCCACAACTCCGGATGTAACACCACCGCCAGCAATGTATCTTGATTTGTAATTGAGAAATGTTATTGCCTCTTTTAAATTTGCAGCAGATTTAGTGGGCGAAACATTCCAGGAATGCAACAAGTTATCCGAAAAAAATAATGTAGTGCTCCTATCTACTTGGACATTTATTTGGATCGTCCGTCTTCACTGCTGATGCGAGCGCCAGCGTAATTCCCATTCGTTTTTTCTCTCGCTCAATCGTCGTCCGTCGTGGCTGTCTTCTTCGAACACGATGACATCCGCGACGCCCACCCTGAATTCCTAAAAGCGTTCCTATTTACGAAAGCAGATGGTTATCAATAGCCAAGGACACACCCGCCCACCGTCTTTTTGTGTGGTCTTCCAAGAGGATTTTTTGCATGCTCCTGTTGTCTAATTAACTGTTCTTTTTGTTCATCTGACTTCTTCTTTCTTATTGCGTGACCGGCCCATCTGTGCTTCGCTAACGATGTATGTTTTCCGGAATCAAGAAGACGAGATGCGTTTCGAAGACCTATGCTGCGCATTCCGTTTGGACTTTGTGAGTGCCGCTTAAATTTCAGAAAACATCGTTCAAGTGCTCTATGGATGATGTCCGGATTTCTAGACATGGTTGAAGTATCACCTCACATTCTCGCTAGAGCGCTTGGAGGACTGTTGAATCGAAAACGTACGCGCGGAGTTTTGGGTCCGTCAGCTCGTCAGTGGTTTCCTTTTCATCTAAGCTCTTTGAACGTCCAAGGTAAAGGTGCGAGGTGCTCTCTGTAATCGGATATGTACGTCTTTCCACCATGGATTCTTCATGAAATAGCGCTTCGCCCTATTTATGAGCAGTCCAAGTTACCTTCTACCCTTGTTGAGTTCATTCAACATCGTTTCTGCTGCACTGGTACTCCTGGGAAAAAATGACGATGTCAACCATAAAACGAAAATTTGGTAGTAATTTTCCACCAATACATACGCATTTCTGGTTCTAATCGAATGAATTCATTATCCATTTCAAGGCGGCAGTAAAAAAACTTTCGCCATATTGTGTCGCTTTGCTGAACGCATTTCCCTAAGGGTGTGGTGAGGGGTCGATGAAAAAAGCTGTTAATTGTGCTGTAAACAACAGACTGCTATACTTATCCACTCCTTGGTTTATGGGCGCTGATAGGACTGAATTCGTTTTGATGCTGTCAAACAACAAATGAATTTACATATTCTTAAAAACTGCCTTTGTTGAGCTGACGTGAAGCTGGAATCAATTATCGCTGTTGTTGCTGTTTTTTTATTGCTGTTGCTCTTATTCGGTGGCAGACGTTCCAGCGACTTCGCCTTTCGCAGGACCTTATGTTACTCCAGGCAGAGTTCTACGATAAGTGTCACGGTTTGAGATACGTAGAAGCAGCAGAGTCATTGTCGGAATCCTGCTGGTAAACTTCTTGTGCCTCATCCATAGAATTCGATATGTGCAAAAAGATAATCTTTAGTGAACAGCTTGTGGAGTACGCTCAGCATGCATATTGGATGCTAGTTACGAAAATCCCTTCGGTCACCCTTGCTGGGCCTAATGACAGTGCGAAACGTCCTCCCCACGTCAGGGATATTCTGCTTTTAAAGACAAAATTTAATGTGGGTTGCAGACAGCACATGCAGCTTGTGGCCACTAGCTCTAAACAAATCGACGGTGATATTACTGGGTGCTGGAACTATGCCACTGTTCGTGCTTTCTATCGCAATTTGTCCAATTTCCAGCTGTCATGCTGTATTCTCCGTCGGTGGCTAGTGGTGCCATCGCAACTCAAACATCAGACAATAAAATCCCGAGTTGTTTCCATTCTGCTGCCTCCAGTAACTTTTTTCTACTTACGCCGATGTAAATTGCTTTGGAAAGATCTGCTATAAATCCTACGTCCGACTTTCTATTAACCTCGGCATTGATCAAGTAATTCTTCGTATTCTTGTTGAGCAAACACGAGGTGTTATTTTTATTCTTTATTCACGAACAAGCTGAGTTTCTTCGGATTTCGCCTTCCTCAGAGCCTGGAAAGATCAAGTTGAAAGCAATATATTCGGCCAAACACCTCCATACCCCCTAGGCACCCATAGGACCCAGAGACAAAACGCGGAGGACTTTGAAGTACAGGTCACGATCCTCGCACAGGAATCGAGAACACAAGCGCGCAAAACTCTCGAGGCGTTCTGGATTAATTCCAGAAATCCGAAAATGAACCGCAGTGAAAAATGCCTCATTATCACGCGTGACATTGGGCAGTATATAAGGCTGTTATTTTGATGAGAGAGGCACATTACGCTTCCATGTGAATTCTGGGCAGTTGGTCTCCACGCGAGATACTCAGTGGAAGGCTCATAGAAAGCGGTGAGTGTGCAAAGAAGCTATTTTGTGTTCAATGTGATTGAAATCTAGGTTTAGCGTGTTCTCTGTTTGGTTATGGAGGTGTTTGGCAGAATAGTTTGCTGTCAACTTGACCTTTCCAAGCTCTGAGGAAGGCGAAATCCGCCGAAACGTTAGCTTGATCGTGATTAAAGAATAAAAACAACACCTCGTGTTTGCTCAACAAGAATACGAAAAAGATCTTCTATAGTTGACATTTATGGTTAGCAGCGTTAGTGTGTTGCAGGAGGATCAAGTTCCAGCTTCCTTCTGTTTTAGAGCAACTCTTCTGTGGTAAACAAAATGAGATATGAACTCCTTTGATGAATTGAGGCGAGTTTTAAGTCCACCGACGAGCAATTTTTATTCGTCTGTCGGATTTTTCTTTCGTTTGCCAGTCATATGAGGAACGAATTTCGTTCAGAATAGCTACGTCACGTACGGTTTCTTTCGTTTTTCTGGAACGTCGGCAGGAATTCTTTTCTATCTCGTGACTGAGTCGAGTCTTCGCACGGAGAAACGAGCGCATATAACACACATAAACACATAAGCACCAACAACTACATAGTAGAAAATCACATACGGCGAAGCATTTCTATTGCGCGAAAGAATTATCGATTTGATTGCTTATTCTTCAGGAAGACTTCAGTGATAAGAGCGTCTCAGCAACTTCACAGTCAACACAACATCACTGCTGAAAACCACCAAGGGAAAGGTAAAAACATCTTTAAAAAACGAACAAACGCTTGGGCGATACATAAATTAAGGGATAAAAAATACTTCGGGACATTTCATTAGCTTCAAATCGTTGACACCTGAGAGTTCTGCTTTGCTTCAGCTTTGTACACAGTTCCTACATCAAAAGCGCCATGATTGCCTAAAATACAGCATGTTTCAAAAATATATTCAAACACTCTGTCATGTTACCCCAAGACTCTCTTCAGTTGTTAATTTAGGCAGGATGGATAACTTTCGCAGGAATGACAACAGCAATAAAGCTACTAGAGTGGTAGTGTGACGAGAAATCTATGTTATATTCAATGAATTCTAACTGCTTGCACTGTACACCTGTATCACCTGTAGTCCCGTTGATCGTCGAGTGACTCTAGCGGGCGCCAGCAAATCTTCCAATTTTCCCTGTCGCGTGCAAGAGTAGCCCAGGGAGTTCTGCTTGCTCTAGTGACTCGTTAAGCATCACATCTTTCTTCTAGGCTTTTGTGAAAAACTCTCACTATTGGGTCGGTAGTCTTCCTGCGGTACGTTTGACATCTCGAGGAATCCAGTCACTAACGGCTGTTGTCCATCGGTTGTCATTCATACGCATTACGTGTCCGGCCCACCTTATCTTAGACTATTTGGCGTACAGAACGGCATCTTTGATTTCTCATCGTTGACGCAGGTCGGAGCTTCGGATCCCATCCCTTACTGATGTGAAACGGGATACTCCTAGCACCGTCCTTTCGACTGCACGTTCGATAACACTGAGTGATCTTTCATCCTGTTTACGCAGCGACCAGGTTTCTGACGCATACGTTAGGGGCAGGAAGTACCGTTGAGTCGAAAAGATGGGCACGGAGTCGGGTGTTCTTTGTCCTCTTCACTAAATCCTCGATGATCTTGAGAGCTCCCCAAGCAGCTCGTTTCCTTCTGCTCAGCTTTGGAGCTAGGTCGTTCATCATATAGATTTCCCGACCTAGATAGACATAACTGGAGCATTCGGAGATATTCGTTTCGTTGAGCATGAATGAGGAATACGAAACCAATCCGTTCCTCATGAACATCGTTTTTGTGATATTTAGTCAAAGAGTAATCTTTTCAGAGGCTTCATCAAAGTAGGCAAGCATACATTCCGCTTGGATAATGTTTGGTGTTATAAGAACGATGTCATCAGCAAAGCGCTGCCGTCCATCGATTTTCACTCCCATATTATCCCATTCCAGTGTTCGCATGATGTTCTGGAGGGTGGCGGTAAATAACTTTGGAGAGATGGTATCGCCTTGCCTAACTCCTCTTTTGACGTCAGTGTTAATATCGTTGTAGAATGGTAATATCTTGGTCGTGGCATTTTTTGTACAGCTAACGAAGGATTTTTATGTACTGAGTATGGACTCCCTTGACTATCAAGGGCTTCCATGACTGCTTCTATCTCACTTGAGTCAAAGGCTTGCTGTAAATCGAGATGTGATACAGTGCGGTCTTTTGTACTCTTGCCATACTTCAATTATCCTTGTTATAGTGTGGAGAAATGAGAAACTCTAAGATTCGAAATAGCCCAAAAAAGATTAACTTTAACCCAATAGCTGCATCCGATGACTGTGAACGTTACACGTACCTTAACTATCAGCTCTATCATCGACTCCATAGGTCCCGTACTACTGGATTCCTTCACCCATCCGAATTTTGTTGCAACGAGAAAATTAGGTCAAGGACTCATCACAATAAAAAAAATTCTCTCCAAAATTCAAGGCGTTACTCCAATCGTTAGTTAAGATTAAGTTATCAGAGATTTACAGTGCGCTCCCGATACAGGAAGATAAGTGAAAATCACATGTCAAGTAAGTAATTTGGAAAGAAATCCTTCATAGACACATGATCGACCTGACGTTAATGCAGTTGATACTGATGTTTCAAAGTGAGTTGTTGTGAATGTGGTACTCTAGAATGATAAAATCCACTTGCACAATATTGAATATTTATACTTCTTCACATCCACTTCTTGGAGATCCAACATTTGTAGTACAATTGAAATTATTCAACACTCTGGCAACAGGGAACCTCTATAGGAGTTTCTCTAAGTTGTTTGGACTGGCCGGTATGACCAATGTAGGGAAGGGTGACTTTCTTTCCCGCGATTTTTTCTTTTGTGAAACATATGACTGTTTTTTTATACGTCTTGTAGCCAATATATAGCTCTTTGTACGAAAACCATTTTAAGGACGAGATTGCTACCCAGGCCTTTGAGTCGTAATTCGCTATTAATTCAATCCTAATTGCTAAAATGAATGAGAGTTATCGCGTAAAATGTGCTGGTATAAAAGAAAAAAGATTGGTGTGGGGACGTACCTATTGAAAAATACTTCCAGATGCTGACATCATCATTTTTTTATGATGGACTATTGCAACACATAGTGAACAACTCCATTCACACCACTCGTCAGAAAGAACATTAAGACAAGGCGTTTTCTATAATCTTGTCACATTGACAACCACTCGGGTCCTCTAGCCACCGAAAAATTATTGTTTGTTGTGTTTAAAAATTCCTAAAAGTTTATAAATGTTGAGAAATGGGCGTGGTTTGCGACAGAAGAAAGAAATCAGGTGTCGACGCGATAGTATTGAGCAAAGTGATACCTGATTTGCCACGAACTTTTAGTGTTCAAAAAGTTCAAAAGTGCATAGATACGTTATAAATGTATTTATGAAGCAATACATTGCTGCCGAAAAATCTACCACAACTAATCCAGCTGAAGTATAAGAGCGTTCTAAAGGAAATAAAATAGTATAGGAATAGAAAAACAAAATGAATGAAAAAGGGACATTTTATTTCATCCCTTGATCTGCTACACAGCTAATAATAGGTTCAGCACTGAATAGTGATGGATTGTTAGACGCAAGATGAACAATGGTTACTGACTTACAAAATTTTATAAATAAGTATGAGGTGGGACATTGTTATTCAACTTTGAGTTTGGAGATAACTGATGGGTTTTGACCAGCTTCGTTCTTTAAACTTTTACCCGTCTGTTGTTCAATTTCCGGTACTGAATTTTGAAGTTGTTTTCAGATGACGGGCATTAAAAAAAGCATCTTTAAGATGCTTTTCGTTATCTCAACATCTAACTGACCATGAATAAAGCTCTCGGACAATTTGCATGGCACATTTTTTGCTTTACTGTGAGGTTGGAGCAAAAACTTCTTCGCCCCATGATGGTTAAGGATTTTTGAAGGTTTTATCCGCATGTATTTGAAATTCGCTCTAAGCTTCATTTTTGGAATGATTCTGAAAGTTTCATCCGCATCTATCTGAGTTTTTGCCTAAGGTTCATTGTTGAACTCTTATTGCTTCAAGAACGTTTGAATTAACAGCTATATTGGGAATGCTTCTACTCCTTGTCACTAATTCCTATTTAATGCTTCAACTTTAGCTTTGTTACGGAGTCTATGTTAAAGTTCTGCAAACTGCGTGTGACTTTACGCAAGGATACCTTATAAGTGGGTTCAGTTGATGAGAAATTTGATGCCAATTCTAATAGCGAGCCCGGCATGGCAGAAAGAGTCAAGCCTTCTAACACGACAAGTCTTGAATCCTGGCACATTACTTTCTCTGTTGTGACTCGTTTGATCATCGTTAGCGGTGTTTCTACACCTTCCTGAAGCCGAGCTGTGCAGTTTACCTAAAAGGGCCTCAATTCTTCGCTGTAAAGTTAATGTAGTGTTAGCCTTAATAAAGATAAAAGGATAAAGCTCTCGGCGTTGATCAATCCCTGAGGGATGTGCCATGCATTCGACTTCATTTAGCATCGTCTGGACGTGAGTGGATGCATATGTGACTTTTACAATGACTCGCGGTGGCCAGCCGATGCATCGAGCCAGTGCTGCTATCTTCCTAGGCAACTTTGGTGCCAATTTCCCGACCCCGGAAGCATGGAAGGCTTGGTGAGTCATGGGCGCGGGGATCGATTCCATATGTGTGTTGCAGGGTGCCTCCGACTACTGCGCCACACGCACCCCTAATTAATACAGTTGCATATGAACATGGACCCACCCACTATACTCTTGCAAAGGCGGTTCTCCAAGTACCGAGCATAATGTTTTTCATTCGTCACGCACTTCTTCAACTAAGCGAACATCGTGTCTTGACGTAATGGAAACGAAATAATAATTACTGAATAACTCACTGTACTGCATTTATAATTAACACATTCAGTTTGACTTCGTTGTGATCAGCATGGAGATGGCGTTTGTAATAGGCTACTTTACACTTTACTTACGCTCCTGCAGTACAAATGTGTAGATTCTCATCTTCCAATAAGCGTTATTATTACTTAAATGGCATTATTCTTGCATGTCGTCATGGAAACCCGTGTGGCACACACAAGTGGAAATTGTGATCTTTTCTTGGTTCTTACGTTAACCACGTGCAGAATCCTTGGTGCTGTGGCTAATGCGCTTGCGATGGAGCGGATTCTTTCTGCTACCATGCAGTTTTTGTCATTCATTTTTGGTATCCACTTTGAAAAGATGGGAAATGAATAAACGGGATAAGAACACCATGAGCAGTCTCTGGTACTTGTTGAAGAGGGATCTTTGGAGTAACGCATTTAAGGGAATTCAAAGAGGAACACGGCCCCGTCAACGCTGAAACTTTCTTGAATCAGTCAACGTTCAGTATGATGATAAGCTGTGAGGCAGACATTGGCATCATATTTGCTACCAACTGACTGTGAATTTTTAAAGCAGATGTGAATAGAAATTACAACTGGGTACTACTCCTGTACAGCACGGGTCTAATAACGGTGAATATTCCACGTAACAAAACATTATTCGTTCGTTATGTCTCTTTTAATCAAAATTATAGCCGTGTTTCATCCCACTAAAGCGCTCTTCATCCTCTCGTTGTTCAGCTTTCAACGACTTCCTAAGTGTTACAAGAATTTGGTGTGACATCTCGACCTTTGAAATGAAAGCTGTAAATTGAACAACTTCATGTTAATAACCGATAGTTGGATTCTTGAAGAGCGCCAGATATACACAGGAATATATATTTACAGTGAACAGTTACTTTTGATTTTACGTGATTTTATTGCTTAACTAAAGAAGTAAGAATTTAACATGGATGTTAGATAGCTAGATATTTTAGGTGTCATGGATATTAAACTAGGTGAGAATCTTCATGCAATAATTAGTTATTGACTTTCCTCATCCACTTAGTAGTTCACTACCTCATAGGATGTCAACGGGTTCCGAACTTTGGACTTGTAAACGACTCATCACGCCTCTTGGTCATTCCAATTGCGAACGAGTTCGGTATCTGATCTAAAGCTCAACAAACAGCCAACTTATGCCATAGCAGACTCTTGCAAGCTCGCTTCTTTGTTACCGCAGTTGACACGAAAATAGTAGTAGATAGAGTGGAGGTAAATGATTGACAATTCACCACTTTCTCTTTGTTGGTATATTGTGGAAGTCATGCTAAGTCCTAAACAAGAGGATCGCATACTGTCCGAGTTGGACGATTTGCATGGAAAAATCAAAGTGAGAATAGATCCTACAGAGACAACGTATTCAAAATATTGTTCACTTTTCTATAAAGAGTACAGATGATTTGAGGTTAATGCTTTCAAAAGGAGAGATAAAGCAATCCCGCTTATGTGTTTACATTGACCATGGGATTGTGGATTTTGAGGATCTCTCGAGCTTGGCAACTGCACAATGGTAGTGACAGCTTAGATGTCTAGAAAATATTCCTACTATTACATTACTACGTGACCCGACATCACGTGTATCACACCGTGCGGATACCAGCACTTCTTGCATTCGATATATTTCCTCGCATCCATCACCCACCAAAGTCTTTGGACTTTTTCCGGGGGATTTCAGGTGATATTTGAGGATTTGTGATTTGTCGTCCTCATCACGAATGCTGATTCAGTCGATTCTCCTTGGTATTCCGGAAAGAGCCATCTGATGCCGTTTCCACGCAGATTAGTGTGAGTAAGCATCTCTCATACAAGTCTGCTATCACTTTCCCGACCACGATCAATGGCTTGGTGGGTCTGAGGAGGGGTCAAACCATGGCCTGAATAGGTTGGGCCGAGCGTGTGTGACTGAGTGGGTTCACTATTACAGTGCTACTGACGACTCCCTTCATGTCTACAAATAGCAGGTAAAAAAATTTCATATTCTTCGTGTTCTTCAGGTAAGCAGAAGTCCTAGAGTATCTTAAATGGAAAACGGAAGCAAATGAAGAGTTCAATGATGCTCATTCGGCTAAGTTGGCAATTGACAGGACTGCAGGTGACGACGATGATACGGTTGATTACTGCGGTCCCTTTACTGGTATCCACTCTACGTCTTACTTACCATCTGTTCGCAGTTTCTACTGAACTAGAATGTTTCTCGCTTAAAAAACTGCACAATAACAAATCGTTCATTTGCACATATGCGTGTGGGTTCAGTGTTTGCTTAGCGCAGAATTTCAACAGAGCATATGTTCGATTAACGAGCGGAAGAAAACAGTGTAAAATCCGCAAGGTCTCAGTAAGAATTTGCCGTATTTCTACATTACCTCCTCCGTATCAATCTTCTTTTTTATCTTTCATTTCATATGACCTCTCTTTCACGTCTACTGTGCGGATCCGAGCACCTTTCACATTCGATTCGTTTCCTCTCATCTATTATCCATAAAGGTCTTCCAACTTCTACGTGTGGGTTTTGGCTAATGCTTGAGGATTTTCATTTCATCTTGAATGCCGTAGAATGCTGGTTGAGTCTATTCTCCCTGGAGTCCTGAGATAGCCGGGCTGGAGCGTTCCCGATTGGATTGCAGGAAACGACTTTTTCCCAGACAAGTCCGGTACCAATTTCGCGACCCCAGGGGTACGACAGCCTTGGTTGGCCAGGAGCGGAATCGAACTAAAACCATGCTCGTGATGACCGACATCACTACCACTCTGCTATCATCCCCTCGCATTTTCCGTAGTGATCTTACCTAATGTAATGCTCTTCCTAAACTTACTGTTCCAATTCCGTGTACTGCCTTTTATCATAGATTTGAACCAATCGTGCCTCTATTGACACGTTTGTTGACGAAGACCTCTCACAAAAACCTACCGCTATTATCATGAGACTAGTCAGTACTAATATCAGCCCAGTCCCTGAGTGTTTTCGACCACTCAGGATTTCCGGACTGACGTTAAATGATAGCAACCTTCCGCAGCGCGTACCTGCATCACAGAATTGACGCAATGTATTGCGGCAAACAGTGCAACGTTAGCACCATGTTATACTTAACATTCTCCTCTTATCTCTCGGGGCTGATGGTTGTTTTTTTACTTAGGAAGATAGTAGTGCTAGTACTGCTCTCTCCAAAAGTGCTGTTACTTTGTTTTGTTGTTGGTTACGCCGCTGCGATATCACTAAGGGCCTGTGAATGAGACCAATGCTTATTGATCGATTGAGAGTTAATTGGAGTTAGTTCACAAGTGACGTTAATATTAATTGTAACATATGTTATTGCTGGGGACGTACGTTCTCTCTTCCCATTTCAGTGCTGCATTTCCCTCCCACTCAACATTCCCTTCGATCGATACGCATAACATCGCCCTATTCCTTCCATCCGCAGCTGTTCGATACCTTTTTGTACAGCAGAGTACTGCTACTTGATGTGCTTCCCTGTTTAGTTGGTCTTTTTCGTGATTCGATAGCACTCTACCAGTCCAGCATCACTCTGCTTAGCTTTTTTTCGTGCTTCTTAGAGGAGTCCAGTCGATGTAAAACGCTAGGGCTGCTCGAAACAGCTGATTCATGTCGCGGCTTGTGGAGTTCATTTCCTTCGATCTTCAGTTTTGTCGTGATGTACTCAGTTCATGTTTCTTGCGAGTCGATGTGTCCATCCTTTTCACTGTTTGCTGTTTGCAGTCTTTCGACGACGTCCAGTCGGTCATCGAAGTGACGTGACGTCATGTCCGACGATGTTTCATACGTCATTGTCAAGTATGACTATTTGGCTCAAGAAGACCAAGAACTGACGATTAAGAAGAACGAACGCCTTCGTCTGCTTGACGATAGCAAGAATTGGTGGAAGGTAAACGCTCTGTTCTACCTTAACTTTTTTCGTTTTGTTCTGCTTTATCTCTATCTCTCTTCATATTAGGTTATCAATGACGCGAACAATGTGGGATTTGTGCCGTCAAACTACGTTCGACGCGAATCTTTGGTCGATAAAGCAAAGGGTACAATCAAAGGTTTTACAAAAGGTCGTCCACGAGCTCCAGATTTTGATCCGGTAAGTTTTGGAGGTTTTCATTTCGTGCATTATTGTTCAGCTACTATGTTTAACTGTTACTATCTGGATCTGGCATAGATTGCGGGTTATTGTGGCACTGAACAAACACGTGCTGAACGTTTGGTCGCGCCCCCGTATTGACTACAATAGCGCGGTGATAAAACGCACCGGCACAAACGCCTTCCGCTTCGATTTCCACATTTGAATTAGTTCCATGAAGCCTTCTCTTCAATCTTTAACTTTTCCCAGGCCTGCATTTAGCAGTTTTTTGTGCGTACTGGGTCACAGTAATGCCCAAAAAACACCGGTTATAGTTCATTGAGCAAGCTGAAGGTGTTAGGTCATACATGCGGCTAAAGCCCGCCCTCACGTACCTTTTGTGATCAGTGGTGTGAGATTCTCTAGCAGAGCTCCCTCCCTAGGATGGAGTGAGCTAACTGTGATAGAAGTCCGACCACAACCAAATTGCCACTTGTTGTGCAGAGATTGATTAATGAGTTACATTCTCAATATTTCTGAGGTCACCTTTGTCCAAGAAGTTTGTTCTAGACCCAATTTTAGTGCTGTCGCTTCAGCTGTATCTGGTCTTTTTTATTCCAACGCACTCGGTGCACTTTCGGCCTCATGTCATATCGATCCTCGATTTCTAAGCATATTTAAGGTTGTAACCAATGTTTGGCATTTGGAACAAAGTCGAATTTAAGTGGATTTGTGACATCGATTTGCCTTCAAGATCACAGGATGTTAAGCAGACGTTTTCTATGACCGAGTTCCCTTTTTTCTTGTCCACTGGTTTCTAGAGAACTGGATTTTTTCGACATTATGACGAATATAAGGGAGTCGTTAGATAATTTCGATGGACTTGAGAACGATTTTACAGCAGCTTATCATGTTTGCGATGCTCTTTTGATGAGTTCAGTCGATTCTTATCATTCACACAAAGATTACTTGATTGTGGACGTTCTGCTTCCTCATATACTCGCCAGTTCACTTATTCAAATCTTCCGCTTTTATCGCCGTTAGTGGGCGTGTGTGGCGCAGTGGTCGGAGGCACCCTGCAACACAAACGTGGAATCGACCCGCGCCCATGACTCACCAAGCCTTCCATGCTTCCGGGCTAGGCAAAATGGTACCAGACTTGTCTCGAAAGATAGCATCACTGATCCGATACGTCGGTAGATCACTGCGAGTCATTGTAAAGGCCAGATGTGTATTCCGTCACCTCCAAACGATGCTTAATGAAGTTGAAAATGCATGGCGCATTTCTCAGGGATTGATCAACGCCGAGAGCTTTATCCTTCTTTATTTTATCACCGTTAGAACTTTTCGCTTTTCCTTATCCTTATTTAACCTGGTTATTATCTATTCGAAAAGTCAATTGGTGGGAGATTCCCGGCTGTTTCTACATGCCACATGCTTTACTGCATTCGAAGGAACACCATTGTTCTTTTCCTTGGAATTTTTTTTCCTTCATGTTTTGTGCAGACCCCTACATAGGGATGGTCATTGTATTCCCTTAATTTTTAGAATGCTATCTTTTTTTAACCATAAATGCTGAGATTCCTGCAGAAGTACGGACCGCTGGTGTCTGCGGTGGGGACCGAACGCACTATTACCCTTTTCGGAGGTTAACGCGTTCACCATCACCCTGTGCGGGTCCTTCGTTTCGCCTTCACCCATGTTACTGCTATCTTTTTTATTCTGTTGTATGATTGTTCGTCAGGAAACCAAATGGATCCAGTAAAACCTTCGTATATCGACTTTCTCCACTAGATTTTATCTGTTATTTGTTGGAGATTAACCATTTTGTTCATTTTAAGTGTTTTTCTTAAAAGTAAAGTCAGGTTTCCCTTTTTTCTCAGGAAAAGTCACCGCCCTCTACTACGTTGGTTGCGCACGATCCTTATTCTGGCTTTAATATTGGTAATAATAATCAAGTGAAGAATGGTCAAGAGAGCGCACCAGACTCGCTTAAGGTACTTTTCTAGCAGTTGAGAGCTTTTTTTATATTTCTTGTTTAAAGCGATCTTCGAGTAAAAAGCAGATTTCTTGTTTTTTCCCTCAGAGTGGTGGCATGACGTCACGGGCGTTAGTGAAGTTTTCATATGATCCTCGACTTGAAGACGAACTAAAGTTAACTCGTGGTGATACAATAGCAGTGGTTGAGAAAAGCAGTGATGGGTGGTGGAAAGGAGAAGTAGGTTCTTATGCAGATCGTTTCCTCTTAACGTTAAATCGTCAGTTTTTACATGTGTTTTTATTACTTATTTCACGTTTTGACCTGTAGTCACGAAAATAGCTGCTTATCTTTTTTTGTTATTGATCCGAAGTGGTAACTAAGCACTTTAACTTTGAATTGTACAAGCGCTCTGAAATTTAGGCGCTTAGAGAAATTCGAAGATTCATCACAAGTAAACATGGTGAAGCGGAAATCTAGGTTTCATCTTTAGTTTTCTAAACATCCTTACTCCAAATGTGTTTTTAGTTGCATAGGGCACTGTGAAAAATATGTACACACTTAATACCACTAGGAAAAGTCTCTTCTATGATTTTAAACAGTTTAGTCAGTTATTGAAAAACTGCTTCTTGGCGTGATTTATTAAATAATATCTCGTAATTCCAGGTTATTGTTGGTTGTTGCCTTTGTTCTATTGCATTTGTCCTATTTATTATTTAGTTAATGTTAAGAGTAATGGGCGGTTAGGATGGTTTCCATCGAACTACGTGGAAGAGATTGTGGATCAACCTCATCCAAGCGGCAATGGAAATGACGCTTCGAATGGTTGTTCCACTGTTAGAAAGTCTCCCGTGGCCATTATTTCATCGCCTGCCCCGTTAGCTCAAGCAAAAACTATTTTAGAGTATGTTGTGGCTCTGTACTCTTTCGATGCTTCTACTCCAGAAGAACTGTCATTCAGGAAGGGTCCGTTACATTCCTTTGTGTTGGTTTTTTGGAAACTTTGAAATTTCTCAAAATTGAGCTTCGACTTTGTTTACTTCGGCAGATTATTTTTCTATATTTACAGGAGAACGTCTTGACATAATCGACCATCCCGCACACGACCCAGATTGGTGGTTAGCACGTAACTCGGTTGGTCAGCAGGGTCTTGTACCGAAAAACTACATTGAGGTGACTTTTCTTTATCTTGATTTATGGTAGTCACTTTAGTGCTTGGCCGATCTTGCTGATTTTAACGAGTTGTGTGGTTCCTAGAGCACTTTCATTTCTTCCTTGCACAACAGTAGCCCATAGTGGTAGTTTGCCTGCAAATGCAAATGCTTTACGTGAACCACAAATACCTCGGTCTATCGTAGAGGTTATCGTCCTAGATGATGCTTTTGTCCTTTTGGAGTTCAATGTTCTTCTCGCCCGTCTTCCGTCACCTCTTTCAATTAATGACCTGGCCATGTATTTCGCTTTCGCACTCGAAATTTGGCTAGTCTTCGAAAATCTCTACTGCGCAGTGCGCTTGTGTTGTGTGTGCTAGCTATATTTCAGATGACATCGTTCAAGCGCTCTTTGATTGATCGGCGGAGTTTTCTACGTAGTTGAACTGTCAATAGCCGTCTTAGCTGCATAGTAGAGCGCTGGATAGTGTTAAAAAGGTGAGAATGGAGTTTGAGGTCCGCTATTTAATCGGCGGCTTCTTCGTAGGCTCCGAACGTTGTTCTGTTCCGCACGGTTCCTCTTCCATATCATTTCTAATGTTCACTGAACGACATGGGTACATGTACTCTGCATTCTCTCAATGCATACGACCTTTTCCTCTTTTCTTCTCAATCAAGCGACTTCATTTCCCATTGCACTGCGTGCTCGCACTATTGGAGCTTTTTTTACGGGGATGGTGACGGATCAATAGAAAGGGTTTATTTTCACGATGCAGAGCTGCGATAGCAGTCAGGTAGAGTTCTTAGGTAGGGTAGGTTCTTTCCCTTGTTGATGTGGAAATTCGTCTCGGCACTTCCGAACGCTTCTTCGGAGTCAACACAGTTTGGAATAAAAGCTCCTTTTATTTCCTTCAAAATTCAAGAATCCCACTCTCATTTTATTGCGGTCCATACAGAAGATTTCCTTTCGACATTCCATTTGTCTTGCAGGTTTAGTTTCAAAATATCTTGCATTGAGTGGTGTTAGGATGCATGAGAAGATAGAGCACAATCAGCAAGCAAATCAGGAAGTACTTAAATAGATGCTTCGGTTACTTTTCTTCAGCAATCACAACTCATACATATGGTCGAAGTATCCTACGAGATGCTTCTCATCCAACAGTAACTTTGGATTACTAATCAGATCCATATCGCTAGGGCGCTGGAGGCATAGCGGTTTGAGGTGCCATACAGTACTCACGTATTCTCTGGTTAGATCCCGCAACGAGCCAAGCTAGCCTCCCCTCGTTTCATTCGGATACGGCATATACCTGCAAGACTTTTTTTAAGGAAATCTCTGTCCAATCCACGGAGTCCGACAATTACCTTTGGTGTGTAAAAACGCAGGAATTTTTCTGGGTTCCAAGGTTTTGACTAGTATTTAACCACATTCATGAAGGAAATGAAATACTCAACACATAACCTTGAAGACTTTCTTGTATGATCGAAGCAAAATAGTGATCCAGATAAAAGAAATGCTTTGGACCAGTACAATAAAACCAAGAAAGGTGGCACAAAAAATGTCATGAATGAATGTAGTCTTGATCCTATGTTCGTTCATTAGGTCTAGTAGTGAAGCATTATACTTGCTAAGTTCTTTATTACATTTCCTTAGAGTGGTTCTTTTTGAGCTTCTTCCACAGTTCTTTCTTTTTCTTTCGACGTAAATCCTAATGCAAAGATTTGCGGTTGGCGTTTATTATCGATTATTGTTAGGTGTTGCGGTATAATCAAGCTGAACTTTTCTTCTTTTCTCGAGCAACCTAATGAAGGTGCCATCTTGAATTCCTTTTTAAGAAATTGCGACGACTTCGGCACGAGTTTTAATCCACTCGATAAGTGGCTTGTAGTCTTCGGACGAGTGTTCGTTGATCTGTCTTTCATTACACGATATCTCTTACTTTTTGTGCAGTGCTAAGAATTGTTTTCTAGGTTACAGCTGAATTGAATCATCGCACAGACATGGCGGTGATCGGACACAGTGCGGAACGGTAGCACCTCGGAGGCATCGCCTTCTGTACATGATGACGTAGTCATTGTCGGCATCAGTTGTGCCGCCAGCTCACTTCTATGTTTAATGGCTTTTTGTTGTTCTGTAAAAAAGGAATTTTGGTAGAGAACATACACAGGACGTACCGAGGACAAGGGGTCCAGCAAGGCGGTCTTCACTTTTATTTAAATCTCCTATTCTAAACTTTGCCAATCTATATTCATTTTCGTTGGCCTATCTAATTTGACGCTCAAGTACCAGACAACGATTTTACAGAAGATTTTTCGTTACGGAGCCGCTTCTGATTTTAAAATACATCTAATTAGCTCGTGTAGTGTGTAGTGCAGTGGTCGGAAGCGCCTTGCAATACAAAAGGCATCGATCCCGATGCCCCCAAGCCCTCCATGCCTGCGGGGTCGGCAAATTGGTATCATGCTTGTCTGGGAAATAGCAGCTCTGGCCTAATATACTGCTCGATCGCAGCGAGTCCTTCTAAAACTCAGATATGTACTCATTCACCTCCAACGATGCTTATTGAATTCGAATTCATCGCGCATCCCTCAGGGATTGATCAACGCCGAGACATTTTAAAGGTTTATCTAATTTGCTTTCATAAACTGCGTAGGTTGGCAAGTGTCAGTTGTTGATACTAATCTTTTTTTAAACAAGAACAATGAACAAGCAGCGTAATAAGAGGTTTTATAAGTCGTGATGATTGACATATTAGTTCGTGAAAGCGCCAACGCAGATATTTTGTGCTTTCCCTCTATGTGTGGAAAAGGTAACGTCTGTTTATTGTGAGTGTCGATATTCCTGCTTGTTGTCTCTTGTGGATGATGGTAACGTAATGCAACTTGCGACATTCAGAAAATCCTGAAGATTAACGTTAGAAGAGACCGTATTGGTGTTATGGTTGAAGAGCAAACAATGCTCTCCATTGCCTGTTGAGTGGGCTTTGCTTTGATCCGCTCCCAATAATGTTTTTGCGACCTAATATTTGATCACCTGTCACCAGCTGTTTTAGCGCTCGATGTCGTAGAGGGGAATGCCCAGTGCGCGAGGTACTCGGACTGGCTTTTTGCTATTTGAACGGTTAACTTCTCATGGAATGCTGGATTAGCTTTGCTGAAACGTTCTGTATTCGTTACTACCGGCCTTATGGATCTGAAGAAAATTTGGTACGGTTGCTGACTCTGCCTGTAATTCATCATTCGTGCGAAGGCCCAGTTACGCAGAAGTGCTGTTGTTCCTCATGTTTCAGATTTATCGTTGTTCTTTCTTAGTATCTGTATGTGCAAATGCTTATGGAACATGGAATTACTCGTTATTTGAAGAGGTGAGCAACCTGCTGTACTTTGTAGTTTGACGCTCAGGAACATCGAGTCACGACGATGCGATGAAGCATCTTAAGAATTTTGGACTTCGGGGAAAATTTAGGAGGAGAAAGAAAGTGGACGAACTGATAAAAGAGTAGGTACTAACTGGAGCACAGTTAATTAAAAGACAGAGTAACGGCACAAATGTAAGTTGAAGTTGGAAGTTCTAGGGAAGCGAATATTGTTCTCTGATTCATATGCGTTGTTCTAGTAAGATAAAACTTCCCGCCATTTTTAAACAGGATCTCACCCTTAGTGGACAACTCGAAATATCTGTAGGAAGCCAGCATTACTGAGATAGGTTGCATTGCGTTGTTTAATAGTGTCTTCAATGGAAATTATTTGCATACTCTTGAGTTTTGTGCTTTATCCTATTGATTTTGGATACTGTTTTTAAGGTGGTGTCGACAGGCATTTCATCAACTGGTGGGCAAATGGATCGAGAACAGTGGTTTTTTGGTCGAATAAGCCGTGATGAAGCTGATCGTTTGCTTTCTAATGGGCGAGAAGGTGAATTCCTTGTGAGGGACAGCGAAAGTAACGTAAGCTTTAAAATATTCTTTTTAGTTTTGGTTTTTATCTTTTTTTTCGAACTAGTAGGTGCAATGGATGTACATTTCTGTGTGCCACTATTTTATTCCGATTTTTTTCAGTGTTCTATTCCGTCTTGTCACCAAATATTTTGATTCCTGTTTTCATCCCTATCGACCATTTTGAGATATTTTCTTTCTTGGGTGCACCTACAATATCCCATAGTCCGCACGAAATCTTTTAAACGTCGGCACGCGTGGTCTTTTTTTTGTCCTTCATTGTTTAATAATCGTTTACTAACCGTTCTGGAGGAACGGAAACGGAGAGGCATTTGCATTTTATTACAGCGTGCTAGTCTATGGAAATCATACAAGTTTTTTTTGAGTGCGTTTCTTCATGGTCGCCTTCACCACTCTATTTACCAATCAGTGCCGGGTGTGGCGCAGTGGTCGGAGGCGCACTGCAATACACACATGGGATCGCTCCCCGTACCTATGGCTCACCAAGCCTTCCATCCTTTTGGGGTCGGCAGTTTGGTACCACAGTTGACACTAAAGGTAGCAGCACTGGCTCGATATATCGGTAGGCCACCGCCAGTCATTATAAAGGCCAGATATGATTCAATCACGTCCAACGATGCGTAATGAAGTCGAATGCATGCTATGCATGCTGCATCCCTCAGGAATTGGTCAACGCTGAGAGCTTTATCCTTTTATTCATTGATCTCCGTTGGCTCCTCTTAATTTCGATTTAGATGTGATAGCGCCGTCCCGTTAAGAGTATGCTTGTCGAAGATCTGAATTTTAAAGTGTAAATCGGCGTTGGATGAACAGATGGTGCTTCGAAATGTGTGGTTTTAGAAAACTGAATAGGAGATGGTGTCTTCGACGTTTTTGAGAAGACAGTCTGTTTTTGAAATTCACACTTATCATTCGAAGTTATCAAGATATCAGATTCTTAATATGTCTTAGACAGTTTGTTTCGATCCCACACGGATGATTTTCACTGCCACTTGGAATTCTTTTAATCGTGCATGCAGCTAAATTTTTATAGTTAGCGTATGGTGGTAAGCTGAGTTTGCTGGTTAGCTTAACTTGTACGTGAATTTAATGAGCTCGGATAGGAATAAACTTTCCTGAAGCGCGTCACTCTATCTAGGAATTTGAATCCAAATGCCATAAACTTGGATACTTGGATGGCCCGTCCTCACTGCTTGTGCTGTCCTCAACATAGTCTCCATTTCTTTCGAGTTTTACTGGTTTAGCCATTGTAGTTCCCTGGAGTCCCGAGGTCAGTCTCGTCAATATCTGCCCCAGATCCTCACCACTACGGGCAGTCTGCATTCCCGTTGATTAGAGGGAGATTTACCACCATGCGGCTAGTTTGGTACCAGGATGGTGGCCAATTCTGGTATTGGTTTACTCTTAGCTGGGTTTCCTGATGGAAACATCGGACTCAACTTGGGAGACACTGCCAGGGGGATAAATCCCCCTACTATACATCGTAGCCCGACACCCAAGAACGCCTTCCGGCCACAGTGGAGCGGTAAACCGTTGGCAGGGTGCCATAAACTGCTGCGTAGTTTCTAGCGATTTTGCACTTTATTGAAAGGCTTTTTGTCATTTAAAAAATTTGAACTTTAAACTGGTAGGAAGAATTCAAATAGCGTTATCTCAAATGTTCTGTATTGTATCCTTTTTTTCTGGTCCTACACTTTTCTTGAATTTCACACCTTATTGTTTTTGAATAGTTGCTAAAGGCTGTATCTGATATAAAGTATAATGTTTTCGATTCTATTAAGTGCTTTATTAACTGTATCATCTTGTCACTTATACCCTAAATGTTTTGTAGCCGGGAGATTTGTCAATTTCAATGCGAGGTGTGGAACGGAATAAGCACTTCAAGGTGCAGACAATTGGTGGCCAACTGCACATAGGCTCGAGAGCATTTCCTTCCATGGCGTCACTGATCCAGCACTACACAGCAAATCCGATCTTCTCCTCCGGAACTGAAAAACTCTTTCTAACGCGGCCACTTCCCAAGTAGCGCTTCGTGTACTTGTTATAGTATTTCATTGAATTTTTTGCTTTCGTACTTCTGTGTTCTCTTCTTATCTCTGCCGAGTTCTGTGACATAGTTTCTGTATTGAATCTTTTTTTTCCTTGGCCTTTCTTTTCTTTTTCTTTTTTTATCAATACCGATATGTTCGGTACAATTCTCGTTTTTTTTTTTTTTGCATAGCCAATGACTTTCTGAGTTTAATGTGGATTTCCTGGCATGGAGTTCCTTTTTAAGCACAATGCACTTATTTAGTTTTAGGCAGTGTTAATAGTTGGGGAGCCTATTTGTGTTGCTGCTGTCTGTTTACGAAGTGATTTTGCTTTAAGGTTTTTATATGATACCTGCAAAGTGTTCTCTTTCAATTCTCATCGGGAATACCCAATTCGTCAATTGGGCCTCCTTCACTGGTGAACTGCGCAAACAAAAGCTGATGAAATAGCCAGGTCCCTCGATTTAAGATTACAATCTAAGGCCACAAAAGTCGTGCATTTATTGACACAGGTTTTCTTAAATAAATATTGAGGTTATTCGTTATGGGAGAAAGTTACAAGACCTTCATTCATTTTTGATAAGTTTTCAATCTGATGTGAATTAAGCTTACACTCTGAGTGCAGGAGAATCATACAAGATTTAACATGTGTATGTTTTTCTAAATGTTGATAGATGTTATAACAATGTTGATAGATGTTCGACCACAGAAAAAGCTTCAATATCCAGACTGAGTTCTTTATTTGAATAAATGACTATAAGTACTAGGTGTAATATGTCTCGTCGTCGCCTACAGCCGTTTTTTTTTCATTTCACGTCCTTACGGCTAATTCTGGTTTCATGTCTGTTTGTTGTTTCTCATAAAATTCACTTTCTTTTTTTTCTTTTTTGAAAAGTATTTTGTTCTTTGATGACCTTATCTATACAGATCATGCTCATGACACGGTAGCTTGGTATCGTTTAATGATTTTAATGTCTCATGATTCACATGTGAATAAAATGTGTATCTTACTTACTTGTGAATGTGTTTATTTATTTGTGCCATTGGACAGAAACAGTTGTAACAATGTTTATTGTTGTTGTGATTTCAATCATTTGTGGTGTATAGAATACTGCTGATGCTTAATAAAGTAATGAATATATCATGTTTATCATGTGCAGTTGTTTACCTCAAGTACATTACTGACATCTGTCGCAGTGGTGTATATGTATAGACATCTGTCGCAGTGGTATATATATGTGTGTGTATATATATATATGTATATATGTATATATATGTATATATATATAGACACCAGACATATTTTTGTTCTTTACAAACACTACAACAAATGGCAGACGTTTCCACGGTTGCGAAGGTAGAAAATAGATTAACAAACATTATTGGGGGACTTTCCAATATATAGTGAGGTTTATCGTGTTTTAGAGTCTTAAAGAAATCCTCTCGAATCTTTTAGGACCAACAAATGTGTGTAACCACGATCTAGGAAGCCATAAGTTTAGACGTTGGGAATAAAAACATGCACAGAGCAAATCGCTAGGCATAGAAGGCGTATCAGCTGGACACATGGGTGCATGACGGAACGCGTCAGTTACAGCACAGTTCCGTTCTTTTCGTTCCTTTGCAACTTTCTACCCCGATATACTCTGTCCCAAGAATCATTTCACGCTCCAGAATTGTCTAGCTATCACGAGAGAACGGTATTTCTCAAATGTAAACAATACAAAGTTTGAGTGGATCTTGATGGGCTAGTAATAGTTCTACGAAAATTATTGTCCGAATTCAACTTGTGTTTTCAAAGGGGCATACCTCAGTTCAGAATGGACGTTATCAAGGGAAATAAAACCTTTTAGAATCTACTTATTTTGTTTGATGAAGCACAAGTTTATTCATGCCAGTTGCGTGTAATTCTGGACGTTTGGAGATGATGAACTCGTTGAAGGAAGCATAGGCCTTGGCTTGTTTCTGAAGCATTTTTTGCGGAGGAAGTTATCGGGATACTTGACGAAGTGGAATTTGGTAGGCAAACAGTATGGCAAGTGTGGTCGATGAGGCACACTTTCGTAGTCCAGCTCGTCGAACTTCTGCTGCGTCGTTTGTTAACTGCGCCGTCGCCCATTATCGTAGCGAAGGACTAGTTCCTTTCTATTAAAACAATATGTGGCACTGATGCTGAATTATTTTCGTTAATTCCATTGATTTTGTGAACGTACTTTTTTCGCCGTAATTTTTTCATTCAGATTCAGTTGGCCATCATGGATCGAACCAGGTGAAGGCCACTAAAGAGAATGATCTTCTTTTAGTGCAATTCCGTGTTTGGAAAATGCTGCGGGTCTTCGTCGTGACGCAACCACTTAGCGGTTCCTCTACGATTATCACAGAAGTCCAATTTCTCGCTGAATTTCAGAGTACGATCAAGAGATGGGTTGTTCTGGTTGTGCATGAGCACCGATGATACCTCAAAACGGCGATTTCCTTGATCGTCATTCATTTCCTGCAGTACCCATTTGTCAAGCTTCTACTTTCCACTTTTTTTGAAGCTCCTAGATAGTTGCGGTACTTAAGTGCTCTTGCACAAGTTCTGGAAGAGTTGTTTTTGCATTTGCTTCCACCAAAGCATTCAGTTCTTTGGCACCAATTGCGGAAGGACGTCCGTGACCTCGGTCAACATCGAGGTCGAATTCGCTACGACGAAATTTTCCAAACCAACATTGCACTGTGCATTCGTTAACATTTTTTCGACTGCATAGCTGCTTAGTATTTTAAGTTGTTTACTCTCCGTGCGACCTAGTGTGGGTTTCCAGAAGTAGATTTGTCGAAATTGCCGTTTTGACGTCTACAATTTCAACCTTCAAAAGTTCAAAAAATACTGAAATTGTGTTACAGTTTTAATATGCTGAGAAAGTGGGTAAAATGAACTTGGAAACTGCTGGTGAAAAGCACACAAGAAATAATGAAATTGCAAGTCTGATGATAGATAACATCCTCCATAAATGCCAAGAGTTCTCCATGCCTTTCATGAATTTTATACGCACTTTCTATGATTGCTTTATGATATTCAACTCGTTTCACTGCCAGTGAGTCATGACAAGTGGCTCACCTTTATGCGTCGAAGATTGCCAGTACCGTGCTTGTAAACTCTTCACAAGTTCACACCTGCTGGATGGCTGGGAATTAATCACGTCCGTAGCAGTGCTATATGTCTCAAGACGAAAAATCACCATCGTCATTCAACATCACTTTGTTATCCTGCTTGATTTTCACCGATCACTGTTGCTTTGGTTTGAATTGACTAAAATAATGCTAAATCAGTTCCACATTCCTACATCATCGACACATCGACGTTGTCGTAAATCCCAATTTAAGCTCTCGTACCAACCGCATTATGCCTTGAATTACGCTTTTGCCAGTTTGCTCTGCCAGAGACGAGTTCCAATAGCTCTTGTCGAGAAACTATACCTTGATTTACTCTAACAAAACTACGCCCATCATAGAGCGAATATAAGCATCTTCATCAGTTGGGCAAAATTCAAATACAGAGCTTTCCATCTATGTAGGCAATTTTAATTCCAATTATACGTTATGCCATCTCTGATGTCTTAATACTTGCAGTCTCTGTAAGTACTGTACAAAGGTTGCTCCACAAAGTCTTACTTAGTTACAACTTAGACCTTTATAAGCTTAGACATGCCTTCTGCCGTTCTTGCCTCCTCCACCTCTACTACTGAGCCGCTACTAATGAGTTCTCTATTACACTTATGCTCTTTTACCATACTGTCGTTATTTGTATGGTTTACGTGCTGCTGTCTTATAGTTATTACCGTATCAATGTAACTATTATATATAAAGGTTCAATTACTCAAGTTCGAAGTTTTACCCTGCAGCAACGTCAAAAAGTTCTGGGTGCCTTGTTCATACAATGTCGAATATTCTACTTAATAGTGACTATTCGGTGTCGAGAACTGACCCAAAGATCTAGTCTGTACCGACAACTACTAAATTTCTGCTACACAACTGCTGTACTGATGTGAATTTGCGAACCAGCCAATACTGTTTGAGAATGAACCGTTCAAGTGATCTACGTGGTAACGAATAGCATTGACATACTCCTGTTGTCAGCTTACCTTTCAGATACATTTCGGAACACAGGATGATTAGATGAGTTGGACGAGTGAGGGTGGTGATCTCGAAATGTTAGTTAGCAAGTGATTTCCTTATTAGTCTTGAAGGAAGTTCATGATGGTTGACGTCACCTGCACCTTTTATTTGTATAGTAATCCAGACAACTCCACAACAATGCAAATGATTGACTGGTGCACGAGCCATTTGATGGTATTCTTGCCGACATTGACAACATTTCAACTCTTTTTTTTAAATTGGGACACAACTTTTGCCAGCGATATATGTGTGTACAGAGGGGCGTCATGAGAAATGTGACCTTTTTTGCCTAGGTGCTGGATCTTGAAGTGGTATGCGAGTGGAAGCAGTTGAAGAGTGAGTTCCGTAGATCTTGGTGTTTGGCGTACTTCTTGTCGCAGATTAAAGAACTCAACTAGTAGAAGTTTAAAGACGCTGCTACTGTCTTGTTCGATAGTGTGTTCCGGCAGTACAACCCAAATATTCCAGTTCCTTATGGTTATATGTCGAGGTGCAATTCCGAGCTTTGAGAGAAGCCTACATAATCAGCCCAACTCGAAGTTTTATTTGGTTGTTTCTCCTTTATAGCAGTTAACTTATAGAACAGATCTGTGTGTAGCGTGTGGGTTAGTGTTGACCACTTAGATCAGCTCTAGCGTCCACAAGAATCATAGATTGCGAGCTAAACTGTGACTCCAGTAGCTTACAACCGTTTTGGTTGAATCAAAGAATTCTCGATGCTGGAAAATCAGCTAGCAGGGTTAGTTTTTCATCTCCAATGCCACTTTCGCTTAGAACAGATTTTTCAGCGTGAGGAAGCAAGACAGATCTACTTATGTTCACTCGTGCGATGGGAACGTGGTTGCTCACAGTAGCGTCTTCCGAGACTTCATTTCGTTGAAATTCATCGAGCTGGTAATCCTGTCTATGGTGGTTGTCTGGTTTTTCATATCATACGTTCTATCTATGTTACTCGTTGTATCTTTTCCATGTTTTTGAATTTGCCAACTCTTGTATATGATGGAAAAATCTCGTCAACCATCTTACAATATTACAAAATCACCAGTTTTCCGATCACTAAAGTATTTGAGAAGTTGAGAACCAACTGCCGGCGGACACTTTGCCTTATAAATATTTTTCCAGTCCTGGAAATATATAGAATTTAGGTTAAAAATTTTCCGTCGCCGCTACTGATATTTCAATAGCAATCAAATCACACCGGTCGGTGTACCCTCAAACGAGTAACACCTCTTCTGTTGAAATTTCCGCATCCAATTCAGTTCTCCTCTGCACGACAGGATGCTAGGTGATTCTCATATCACGTGTATTCTCTAGTTCTGCCATAGGTTGTGTCATGCTACTAAAGCATTTTTATCTTCTGTATGTGATGAAAATAAACTCATCCGCCATTCTTCAACAGTGCTGCCAGCTTTTTGCGTTGCTCTCACATGATGTTTGCTAGAGTTCGTTAACTTCACAAATACTTTCCACAAAAACTGGTCTTATCTGCAATTGTAATGTCCCATGCATCCGAATGCGTTGAGACTCATTCTAAATTTTTCAAAACACTATCTAATAAAGGTATATTGATCGAAAATCCTGGAAATGAAAGGGATGATTCTGTAATCCGTGCCAGCCTATCAAATAACGACTGGTGCGGGATACACTGTCGCCAAAAAACACAGACCATATCGAATAGGAGAAATAGGTGAATCCTGTTTAAGGGGGTACTGTAGAGTGGGATTCTTCACTCGAACAGTGCTCCACTTCGTTGGATTCGACAACGAACAACGGAATCGCGAGGACAAACACCTGTGGACCATTGCTTTGAATCAATCCAGGTTCTACAATAATCCAGAAAAGAACTACTCACAGACTAAGTTTAGAAGGTATCAAGAACAACAGTGTCTTGTCTTTCCAGTGAAGCAAACATTTTATTAAAATGTGCCTAAAAAAGCCAAGTTTAGGGTAGACGACAACACTGGTTGAACTACCACAACACATTCAAAGCAACATCAACTAATTGGTAAACGTCTCTACGATCGTCGTCTCTACAAAAAAAACATTACATTATTTTCTCAACAACGGAGACGTAGATTGCGTCCTTTAAAGTCCATCTGATTTCAAATGAAACGTGTGGCGACGAATGTATTATTGAGGAAAGTGGGTCGCTTCGTTTATGTGCTAAGAAACACGTGAAGAGGAAAGTTATACTGTGCCTGAGTTAAAGACACGATACACACGGAATACGAAAACATCAGCAGAGTTTTATGCTAACCTCATAGCCACAGCTTGGAAGCTGAAAAGAATTCCGCACACGAAAATCGTGACTCCGGAACATTTTAGTGTACAAGGGTGCTAGGCTTCTTAGGAGATTTATGTTCGATTTCAACTTGAACATTCAGAGCTTGCCGTCTCAGTTCACAGCAAATTTTGGTAATCGGGACAAAACTGGAAATCCCTACTTTTTTGTCAAACAAAAGCAAGTTTGGTGATGCCGCGTGCGTGAAATTCTGGAGGCGGTGATGTAGTCGAAGACAGCTGCGCTTTTGGCTTCTGGTGAATTTCTCCCATAAGAAGTTGCCGACGTGAAAAAGTGGTAGTCGCCAAGCGACAAATAGCCGATATTTTGGACGACGCAAGGCTTCGTAGTCCAGCTCGCGCAACCTTTGCAGAGTCCGTAGTACAACGACTCGCTCGTAAGCGGCGAGAAAGACTGGTGCCTTTCTGCTGACCAATGCTGAGTGTCGCAGTTGAAGTTCCCTCTGCAGTTCTTCGATTTTCGGGACTCAGTTCTCCGCCGTCAACGTTTTATCCACATTCAGGAAGTTGTGATGGATTAATGCGTGTCTGATATTTACACTCCAGGACGTTCTAAAGGTCATTTACGTCAACTTAAGTTGCAATCTTAATGCAATATTTACTTATCGCCTTTTCCCAGCCACTTAGTTGTTTACATAATCATGGGTGAGCTCTGTGGATTTCGATCTTTCACACAAAACAAAGCTCACTACAGACCTCGTCCATATACACTCAAAACGAGTTAAGCATTTCCATTTGGTGCTCAGCACATACTCAACTTATGCCATAGCAAGCTGCTCGCTTCTTTATTTACGGCGACGACATCAAGATAAGAAAGAGAGTGTCGCACTAGCAATGAACTAGCAGAGCCAGCTGAGCATCTCTCATGCAGAAAAGGAAAGAATGAAGTGAAAACTGCTAGCCAATCAAGTTATTCGATAGTTTAAAAAACTACACGTGACAAGTGAAAACACTTTACCAAAACTACGAAAACTTATTATTCATTTATGGTTGCGTACAAGCTGGAACGGAAGGACAGAGTGGAGTTGAATGGTTGACGATTCATATTTGTCTCTTTTTTGACACACAGTGGGAATCATACCAAATCCTTAATCAGCAAAATGCACAGCGTCCGATTTAGATGATTTATCCAAAAAAAAATCGAACAGGAAATGAGTCATACTGAAAGCTTATTGGTAAACAGTAGGCAATCAGAAACAAAAACCTGAACAAAAAAGCGAACAAGGCGCATCTTGCAAAACTTGCTTAGAAAAAACCTTTTTCAAATATGAAACTAAGGCAGGTCACTGCAGAAAATCACGGCACAGTTGCCTCTAAATTAAACAGCTGTGTCATAATACGGATGATTCCTGATGGCACAAGTTGTGCAAAAACTGTGTGAGAGAGAGGCAAGACAATAGCCTCAGTGGTGCAGTGGCTAACACGTGAGCTCCCGAAAAAGGGTAATCCAGGTTCGATTTGGCCTTGGGGCCAAGTTTTGCAAATATCTCAGCAACATAGTTACTGTGTCCTACATTACAACCTGACGTGAAAAAAAATAGGCAGCAGATAAAAAAATTATACAATGTGATTTCCAATACAGTCTCAGCTTTCGTAGCTTTAATGCCGATTTCTGCTCCTCAGATGATTTCCGTTGACGGTTGATTGCTGATGGCACTGGTCGGGAAAAAAACTGCTGAGGGAAGGGCAAAGAAAGGACTTCGGTGGTGCAGCGGAAAACACGTGAGCTCCTGGAAACAGTAATTGCGGTTTCGAAGCAGACCTAGGGTAACCGAGTTTTACAAATATCTCAGTATCATTGTGGCTGTGTATCACAATAAAGTTGAACGAATACAAGTACTTCTGGAACACAGGGAGTATTCATTTATTCATTTATTCAATGAAGCTGCAGCTTGGTGTCTCAAAAACTCTCATCTTCTCGTCATCGCCTCCAAATCTATCCGGAAATCCGCATATCTTCCTCGTCCCGTTTTTCCCTACAAAGTTATATCGATAACAAGAAAAGCTACAGAAAACCAAAAAAATCAACCAAATTTTGCCCCCCAAATGCTTGATTTCTACAAGAGAGCCTTATAAGCTGATGAAGAAGACCAGAATCGCTGGCAAAAAAAGGAGTATTTTAAAATGTACCAACAGGAAATCTTGTGGAAAATTAAGCAAGACAACAACAAAGGATAAAGCCTCAGCGTTGTTCAATCCCTGACAGATGCGCAATGCGTTCGACAAAACATCGTTGGAACTGACCAAATGTATTTCTCTCCTATGCAGTTACTCGTGGTGCCCTATCAATTTATCGAGTCAGTGCTGTTACTCTCCGAGATAGGCCCGGTACCAATTTGCCGAACTCGGAGAGATGGAAGGCTTCGATCGATCACAAGTGTATTGAACGAACCCCTCTATCTACTGCGCTACAAGCGAGAATAAAGATGAAAGATTGGCGCTCATCGTTTACTGAGGGATGCGGCTTGCGTACGACTTCTAGCATCGTTAGAATTGATTGAATGGATAGTTGATATATGACGTATATAGTTCAGTGCTTTGCCTAGATATACCAAATCAGTGCTGTAATCCTTCCTGGTAATTCTGGTACTAATGTGTCACTCCTGGAAGGATGGAAGGTTTGATGAGAACGTGTATGGGATCGCACCAATGACAGCGAGTTTATTACAGACCACTTCTAACCTTTAAGGCACATTGCGCTTCAAGAAGAAAATTTCTCAAATTTTGGTGATCGTGAACTAAAGAATTGTTCAAATCAGTGAAAACGCTTAGTTTCCTCTGATATAAACGCTCAAATTTGAGCTTATAATTTTCGATTCTAACTAAAAACAATTATACGGTCCTTCCTCCAACAACACAGACGAACAATCGGTGAGATCTTCAAAAGGTATGCACTGCACTAGTGATTCCTTCATGCGAGTGATAGCCGTGCAACGATGCCACCAGAGATAGGCCCACATGTTTGACCTACTACTCACTGCTTCATGCAATTTCTAGCAATTTAAAGGCAACTCATTCTAAGGATATGCTGTGGTATTGGATGTTCAAGCTCCATTGCCAATGAATAGTTCAGCTGCGAAATCTTCAGCGCGACGTTCGAGCTGTACCGAAAACAAAGCACATACGGTATTACTATGAGGCATCGTGATGCTTGCTACGTCCGACAAAATGTTGCCAGCGGTGCCGGCTTTCTATAATTGCCCGGTTCTCGTTCCTCACTTCTTCCTGATTTGCTTTGAATGAATCGGACCGTAGCAATGACGTGCTTCCAGATGCAAAACCTGAATCAAAAAAGTAACTCAGTGGTTGAAACGCCATTATGTTTCAGATGCAAGGAAGCGATCAAATGTCCAAAATTTCTTGCATTCTAATGTTTGAGTGCTGAACTAACAATCATGTCCTCCTTTTATGATGTGTGGCAAGGCCTTGGAACAAGTGCCGCTTGATTAGAACGCAGCATGGGCGTATAGAGTGAAAAGCATCTTTTGAGAAGCAACGGCACGCCGCCGGAGCGTGGAAGCAGTCGTACCGCTATGTTACGCTTGTTGAATCTAAAGTAATCTTATTGCTCAGAATGGTAAAGGTTTAATACGAAGCAGCTTTTGTTGGCACGAACAAGCTACAGGAAATAGTGAAAGCAGATCAAAAATGAAGCATATGCAAACCTGTGACGCAGTTTGTGTGCCAGAGGCATACGAAACAGTTTGGAGAACACAGAAATTTGCTACATCGCGAAGATATTGGATTGAAACTCACCTATCTTTCTAACATGTTATCAAATCTGGCCTCGTGGCACTCTTTCACTGGATCGATATTCACCTATATTTCAAACGGTTTAATTACTCAAGTTTTAGGAAGACCAAGCGAAGGATTCGTCGCCGAAAATACACCTCCCTCTAATCAACATCATGGTGAAGACCTGTATACGCCCTCGTAGGGTAACGTCAGGACTCCAGGGAGAACCAAGATGGGCAACCAGCAGTAGGCCAGTCTCAGTATCCCGCATAGTGGGTGCTCCTGTCTACGACGTCAGGCGGTGAGACGACCGGTGAGAGGCCAGAAAATCTCGGGTTACGCAGAACGTCATTGGAACCGGATCAGACGAACACACGCACGACACGCCATGGAGATTGTATTTTTTACTGTGCACGTATAATGCCAGAACACCCTCCACAGACGCCGATCTTCGTGCCCTTTTTGTAGCTGCAGATTGCATTAAATTTTACGTGATCGCATTACAAGAAACAAAAAATCAAGAAGAACGACATAAGGCAACTAAACAACAGGACCCTTGTGATCCGTGGAGAAAAGGCCCCGTCACGAAATGTCGACGGCAGAGGCTTTGTCGTCCACCCGTCCATTGTCCATCTCCTCGACATATACGAGATCTTTTTCCCCCTCGCATAGCCATCCTCCGTCTTCAACTGACGCCTCATAAGAAGATCGCTGCCATGAACTGCTATTCACCAATTGACGCAAGTGATGAGTACGAATTACATCCGCAGTGATAAAGCATATCATAAATTTGTTGTCGGAGACTTCAACGCTGGAATAGGAAAGCCCAACGAGAGCGAATACAGGATCGGAAATTTTGGATTAGGAGAAAGAAATGAGAATGTGAACCGTCTCGCAGGACTTCTGTCAGCAGCACGTCTCCTCCATAGAAACTCGTTTTTTCCAGAAGAAAGAAAGCCGCCGTTGCACATGGGAGTCTCCCACCAGCATGACTCATGCGGAGATCGACCATATTCTGACAAACAGAAGATGGTGCCTACTTGACACATTGGTAGCCCCGTCATTCTGTACTGGATTACGAACACCGCCTTCTTCGCGCGAAGATTCGATTCAGCCACAAGCTGGAAAAGAACTCTCTTCATCGACCACGAGGAAGAAGTCTAGCTGTATACGACGAGAACATCCTGAACGAAGTCCTATCCAAACGTGACTGGCAGATTAAAGAAGACCCGACCGAAGAGTACGAGCTGCTTGTCGAAGGACTGAAAAGCTGTGCCGAATTCGCCTCAGTTTCTCAAGCAAGAAGATTGGATCTCATTTCCATCACAAGAGAAGCAAACTGAAGCTTGATCCTACTGCAACATGTTTAACACGGTTAGTAATAAATGCCACCTGCAGAATAGCTTTGCAGGAAGATCTACAACGGTACAAGCAGAAGAAGCTGCAAGCAGCAGAGAAAAGAAGCAGTCTGAAAAAAATGACGACGGGACTTGTTTGATTTCAATTTTCCGCTGTCAGCCCTGATGAACGAAGATGGGATCGTCAAAAATTCTCGCCATGGTATGAAATTAATAGCGGAAACGTTCTACACCAACCTTTCCGTTCGACAATGCCCGTGCCGGACTCTAATATCCCCCGCTGGTGAAAACCACCTGGAAATCTACCGTCGGAGGTTCGAGATGCGATAGAAAACATGAAAAGAGTACAGCTCGAGGACCCGATAATATCACCGCGGAATTCCTTAGAGCTGGAAACGACAATGTGCATGTCCTTCTTGCAAGCCATATGACAGCCTGCTTCAAAAGAAAAAAAGCCCCCAGACCAGTGGAGGATGTCGCGCAAGGTCATCCTGCCCAAGAAAAGTTACCGAAGTGATTTTCGTAACTATCGTCCGGTGTGCTTGTTGAGTGTACTCTACAAGCTCTTCACGAAGATTATCCTCTTGCGCATATCAAGCACATTGGATGAGGCGCAACTAGTCGAACAAGCAGGATTTCGGATTCGACTTCGACTACGTCAAGAATGCTTCGCACTACTCACAGAGCGCTTGAGCGATGTCTTCTGAAATATAACCGGCACTCTCAATATCTAGCCGGAATGCGAAGCTCTAACCTTCGAAATCGCGAAAGATAGATGGGCCGGTCACATAATGAGAAGAACGGACGACAGTTAGACGAAAAGAACAGTAGAGTGGACTCCAAGAGAATGTAAACGTCCCCCCAGGACGACCACCTACACGTTGACAGCCTCATCTGTGTTTCGCCAGCAATGCATATTTTTCCGGATCCCAAAAATGAAATACGTTTCGAACGTCTGTGCTGCACATTCAGTTTAGGCGTTGTGAGTGCCGCTAAAATTTTTAAGAGACATCGTCAAACTTTTCTTTGGCTTGTGCGCAGATTTTCTGGAGTGGTTAAACAATCATTCCACATTTCTGCTGCATAACAGAGTAGTGGCAGGACTCTTGAATCGAAAATGTGAGAGCAAAGTCTTGGGGGCCATTGAAGCGTCGGTGGTTTCCTTGTTATCAATGCTCTCTGGACGTCCTCGGTGCAGGTGGGAGATGGTCTTTGTAATCGGATGTGTACGCCTTCTCACCATGGACTCTTCATGAGCTATGGCTTTCCCTATTTACTCGCTGTCCATTCTTTCTTCTTTCTTCGTTAAGCTCATTGACCATCGTTTCTAGCTCACTGATATTACTCGAGAGATGCTGTGATCCACGAAACGAAGAAGTGATAGGAATTTTTCATCAATACGTGCCTAATTCTGGTCCCAATCGAATGAGTTCATTACCCATTTCAATGCGGTGGTAAAGAGCTTCCGCGATATTTGTCGCTTTATCGAACCGATTTTGCTATGGTTTCATTTGGTGAGGGGGTCGATGGAAAATTGTGAATTTGTGCTTCATTTCCGACAAGATTCAGCTAGTGTTCGTGTAAAGGACGGATCCACTCTTTTGTCGATAAGCGCTGGTAGAATAGCATTCGTTTTGGTGTGGTCCAATTATGTATCAGTATACGTATTCTAAGGAAATGGCTTTGTTGTGCTAATGCGAGGTTGGTATATGTTGTCGTTGTTGTTGTTGTTGCTTTGATTCGATGGCCGACGTTTCTGACTGCTTCGCCTTCTTGAAAGCCTGAACGTATTTTATGTAACGACATCCATAAAAGTTGGTAGAATATCCATAACACTAATGAAAACCCAACATATAAATGGATAAATGGACGTCGTTTTGCTTGAAAATACTCGCTATGTTGTTGCTTATGGGACTACCCATGCGTTGATCAGTTTAGACGACTAGTTAGACCCACAAGGTCAGAAAATTATTTCTAAGAAAGGCTGCCAGGTCACGTGCAACAGTGAGACACTCGTCTGTCCGGTTTATCCCTAGGTTTTTAGAATTTATTCAGAACGCTTCAGGAATCTCGTGTGTTGTTGCTCTAGATAGCTGCGCTACGATCCTGGCAGTCCCTTCAAAATCACCGTCATTGTGCTTTCGTACTGTGTGTGAATCTAGAGGAGTACCTCGTCCCAATTTGAGTTCTCCATCTAGATGCTCTTTGTGCGCACATAAAGTGTTCTACCAGTTTCCATCAATGTATTCTTTACAGCACGCCTTACATGAGACTAAGTACGTTGTACTCATAGAATCCCCCATGTCTACCGTTGGGACACATCAAAGAATTTCGTGAGCAGCACAAACGACCAAACAGGCTGTTGCGGAATGATTGACGATTTTTCGAGTCCACGAAGGTTAGCAGAAAAGGCATGTGTTAGTCCCAGCAGAGTTCTACGGCCGGTGACACGGTCTGGATGTGGTGGATGCTTCAGAATCCCTGTGTTGGAATCCTGCTTTTTTAGCGGCTTATGCCGGGTCTAAGGTCTTCGATATCCGCAAATTTGTGTATTTATTATCTAGATTAACATCAAAATCAAATTGTTTGAGAACAGCAGTGTTAACTTTTTACTTACTGCCTACTACAGTTTTTCACTGCAGCGTATTATGTGAAATATATCCACAATAATTACTTGGATATTTGGATGGCCTGTCCTCACTAGTTGTGCGAGCCCCAGCATAATCTCCATTTTTTGGAGTTTCGGTGGTTTAGCTGTTGTGGTTCCGTAGAGTCTCGAAGTCGGCCTTGGTAAAGACTGCAACAGGTCGTTACCACCGCAGGCAGGTGTTGCCCTTATGGATCAGAAGGGAGATTTGCCGCCATGCGACTAGTTTGGTACTAGGACGGTGGTGATCCTGGTACTGGTTTACTGTTAGCCAGGCTTCCTAGTGGAAACGCCGGACTCCTTCTAAGCTTGGGAGACCCTGCTGAGGGAAAGAATAATCCCTCCGGACATGGCAGCCCGACACCCAGGAACACCTCCCAGCCACGATGAGGTGGTAAACCATTAGGAGGATACAACCACAATGGTGCTGAGTCAATGCGATTTCGACTACAGCCTCAGCTTAACTAGATTCAATGACGAATTGTGGTCCCTAGATCAATCCCACTGACGGGTGACTGCTTATGGCACTGGTAGCTAGAAAACTAGCTGAGAGACCGTCGAAACAAAGGACCTGCATTGTGTGGAGGTGAACACGTTAGCCTCCAGAATAAGTAACGGTGTGTGGGATCCCCACCGCAGACACGTGCTGTGCGGAGTCTCAGCATCATTGTGGTTATTTAAAAAATTACTTAAGAGTCAAATTTATTTGAGGTGCTTGTTGTTTGATCATCTGTTTCGAAGCAGTGAAGCTGATTATAGCCTCTATAAAGGTCCATAACCTTTCGATGGTTTATTTTGACGCAAGGACCCTTTTTCGAAACATCTTATTATCAATCGGTGGCTTCTACCGACCCGCAGATGATGTGGTGCCCCTTAACGGTGAAAATCTCTGTTCAGCACTTAGAAGTGTACGGAAATCGTTTCTCGAATGGCTTTACTGACCGCCACTTCGCATGGCGATAGAATGTTATTTCCGTTCTGATGCGAGTGTAAAAAGCACATAAATAGACCCAAAACAAGCTGAAAAAACACACTAACATTCTGACAGCAATGTTGCTATGCAAACACCATAGTATATAATGTAAATAGTTGCATATGTACCACTTATACTCACAAAACAATAGAGCAGAAGTCTCTTCTGTTACCTTGTGATGTTCTCGACATGTAAATTCCTCGGTCACACAGGCGATTACGAACTAGCTCGCGTCCTAGAGTGGTGGGTGGGGTTTCAATCACTGTTACCGAATTCTTTAGATCGGCCTTTTTTTAAGCAGCGTCTTATAGCTGCATTTATTTCGTTGAAAAGTGTCATTAATTATTTATTACATTTATTATTTACACGTATTATTAATCACGTTATACTTGATACATGATACTTGAACGGCTTGCCCTCACTGGTTGTGCGGCCCCAGCAAATCACCATTTTTCGGAGACTTGCTGGTTAAGCCATTGTGGTTCCCTGGAATCCCGAGGGTCAGCCTGGCCAAAGTCTGCCACAGGTCATCACCACCACAGGCAGCCACAGCCCTTATGGATCAGAGGAAGATTTGCCAACATGCGACTTTGATAACAGGGCAGTGGTGAATCCTGGTATTGGTTTCCTCTTAGCTAGGCTTCCTGATGGAAGCGCCGGAGTCCTTTTCAGCTGGGAAGACCTTACTGATTGGACGAATCCCTCCGCTGTACATCGCAGTCCGACACTCAGGAACACCTCCCAACCACGAGGATTCGATAAACCGTTAAGAGGATTCACATTATATTACGCTATATTATGTTATGTACATTATAGCCGACTAGTACACATTATATTGTTATTTTGTTATATCATACTATATTCTTCTCAACAGCTTACGGCGTCATCATGGCTGGGAGATTTTCCAGGGTGTCGCGCTGCGATGTACTGTGCGATGGCTCTTCATCTGTCCGATAGGGTCTCCTAAGCTGAGAAGGGGTCCGACGTTTCAATCCAGAATCACATCTAAGAGCTAACCAATACTAGGAACAACCATCGTCTTGGTGTCAAACTAGTCGCATGGTGGCAGATCTCCCTGATTCACAAAGGCACAAATTTCAATAGTGGCGACCACCTCAGAGAGACTTCAGTTAAGCTTACCTCGGGATTTCAAAAATCCACAATTGCTAAGCAAAAAAATTTGCTTCTTCAGTACCAGGCACACTGATCCTTCTCGTATACGACGTCAGAAGGTGAAGCAACCGGTGGTGGCTGATCAAATTTCGCGTGGTGCAGGAAGTCATTGTTAGCAATCAAAACGAGTATGCCCACGACACGTTATGGAGAGTGCTTCTTGCTCTGTGCCTATAAAACCAGAACTGTTTCTTTATACGCCAGTCTCCACCCTCTCCTTGAAACAACTGATCTTATTAAATTCTATGTGATCGAACTACAAGAGATAGAAACACATAGACCGAAATCGGAGGAATAGGAAAACTAAATGAAAATGGAAACTATTTTGTCTGACGCTTGTCTGCAGCAAGTCTTTTCCATGCAAATTCATTTTTCGAGAAGAGAAGAAATTGCCGGTGGACATGGGAATCTCTTAACGGTACGACTCATACGGAGATCGATAACCTCCTCACGAACAGAAAATGATGCATTTTTGATTTCTCATTAGTATCGGGATTCTGCATTGGATCTGATCACCGGCTTCTCCTTGAGAAGATTCTATTCAACCACTAATTGGAAAGTAACTGCGGCCGTCGCCCAAGAAAAACGAAACAAGTGGTGTATGACGAGGGTATCACCTGCATCACCTGTAGTCCCGTTGATCATCGAATGGCTCGAGCGGGCGCCAAAAAATCTTCCATTTTTCCCTGTCGTGTGCAAGAGTAGCCCAGTGGATTCTGCTCGCTCTAGGGACTCGTCGAGCCTCATATTTTTCTTCTAGGCTCTTCGTGAAGAACTTTGACCATCGGGTCAGTGTTCTTCCTGCAGTGCGTTTGATATACAGAGGAATCCAGTCACTAACGGCTCTTGTCCATCGGTTGTCATTCACACGCATTACGTGTCCGACCATTCTTATCCTTGACTGTTTGGTGTACAGAACGGGATCTTTGGTTTTTAATCTTTTTCCTTTCATTACTTGCGTGACATGAGATGCTCCTAGCATCGTCCTTTCGACTGCGCGTTCGAAATGACGAGGGTATTCTCCATAAAACTTTCTCCTTATATGACTGGCAGATGAATGAAGATCTGACTGAGAGCTACACGCTCCTCCAAGGAGTTAAAGGAATTCGGGCAGCACATCCATTACCGTTAAAGCGTTGCTCGAAAAGAAAACACTGAAGCTTGATCCTACTGCAACACGCCAGCACGCCTTACAAGGCTAATAGTCAATAAATGTTTCGATAAATCGATATAGATCTAGATTAACCGCAGAGGATCTTTGCAAGACGATTTACATAATATCGGTGGGTATAAGCAGAAAAGTTATTGGAAGCAGCTCAAAAACGATCCAGTCTAAAGCAAGGCCTTCAAGTTCTTTGCGACTATAATATTCCGCTATCCGCCCTGATGAGCAAAGTCGGGGCTATCACTACATCCCACCATTATATGGAAGTTATAGTGGGAAGGTTCTACACCACCTGTTTCACACATAGCCATCTCGTACCCTGAAACCCTCTCTGGTGAGAAATCGTCGGAGATTCTACCCTCCGAATTTCGATACGCAATAGAAAGAATGAAGAGTGGAAGAGTTCCAGGATCCTATAATTCCACCGCCGATTTCCTTAGAGCTGCCTGTCGCCGCCACAAATTACATCTCGCCACCAATATGATGTTTGACCCACATAACATGACACCCTCATTTCACAACACTAGTAGACTTTTGCAACTCCAGAACAATTACACAGCTTTTTCATCGATTGCTCTCCACGCCTATAGAAAATGGGGTTCGACAGGACAACACAGTATCGCGAAAGCTGTTTACTGCCGCTTCGTAGTGCACTGTGAACTC
The DNA here is from genome assembly GCA_018806985.1 of Angiostrongylus vasorum. Lineage (NCBI taxonomy): Eukaryota > Metazoa > Nematoda > Chromadorea > Rhabditida > Metastrongylidae > Angiostrongylus > Angiostrongylus vasorum. The sequence continues at coordinate 78,348 of JADANN010000407.1, forward strand.
ACTCGACCACGACTCGAAAGACAAACGTGTTAATGAAAAATCCCTATTAAATCTTCGTCTTGCTGACATCGTCACTTCCTCGATGAGTACCAGCAAAGAAGAGTGTTGAACTTAACGAGAAGGAAAAAAAGATAGAACTGCACATAAATAGGAGGAGGACCAAAGTTCATGAAGAACTCGTGATGCGAAGGTGAAAAAACCCGAAATGAATGGTTCTCCAATCTCAAAAAACCGTCTCGTATATGTGCTGTAGACGTTCAATGAACGTGGTGAACAATGTGAAAGAGAATTACACAGGAGAAGAAGGACAGCATGGGCCTTATACGGGCATCTCAAAAAAAACCCACCTGCCAACAGGCGGACCCAAAACCCCGCGCTAACCCTAACTATTCAAACAGACCTTCCATTCCAGCGCTCTGGCGTGCAGCAGAAATGTGTTGATACCACGTCAAGAAATCTGCGCACCACCCACAGAGCGCTTAAACGATGTGTTCTGAATTTATTATCTTTGAGATCTAAGAGGATAAACATTATTAGCGAAACACAGAAGTGGCGATTACGTAATAAAAGAAAAACGGATGACAGATGGACGAATAGAGTTAAACAGTTGGTGGCTAACGTTAACCTTCTGCACTGGCTGATATACAACAATTTCAGGATTACTTGGAAATTATGCCGGAGCCTGCTTAAACAGTGAATAATGGCCTTCTGAATAAGTATCGAAGTATTTCCCATTAATTATATTACATATTATTTTATTACTAAACCTCACAAAACGATGTTCATGAGAACGGATTGGTTTCACATGTCCCATTCACGCTCAACGGAACGAATATCTCCGAATGCTCCAGTTATGTCTATCTAGGTCGGGAAATCAACATGATGAACGACCTAGCTCCAGAGCTGAGCAGAAGGAAACGAGCGGCTTGGGGTGCTTTCAAGAGCATCGAGGATGTAGTGAAGAGGACAAGGAACACCCGACTCCGTGCCCACCTTTTCGACTCAACGGTACTTCCTGCCCTAATGTATGCGGCAGAAACCTGGTCGCTGCGTAAACAGGATGAAAGATCACTCAGCGTTACTGAAAACGCAGTCGAAAGGACGATGCTAGGAGTATAGCGTTTCACACAAGTAAAGGAAGGGAACCGAAGCTCTGACCTGTGTCAGCGAACAAAAAGTCAGAGATGCCGTTCTGTACGCCAAAGAGTCGAAGATAAGGTGGGCCGGACACGTAATGCGTGTGAATGACAACCGATGGACAAGAGCCGTTAGTGACTCGATTCCTCGGAATGTCAAACGTACTGCAGTAAGACCACCGACGCAATGGTCAGAGTTCTTCACGAAGAACCTAGAAGAAAGTATGATGCTCGACGAGTCCCTAGAGCGAGCAAAACCCACTGGGCTACTCTTGCACGCGACAGGGAAAAATGGGAGATTTACTGGCGCCCGCTCGAGTCACTGGACAATCAAAGGGACTACAAGTGATACAGGTGAGGCGATAATTATATTACATTATATTACTCTACTTTATCATATTGTTATATAGCTTATGCAATGTGCAAAAAGCTATCACTTTATGTTACATTGATTTATATTGTATCATTATGTTGTGTTGTTATGTAAAATGTGTATGTATATGAAATACTGTTACACTATATTACTACGATACTTGGATGGTCCGTCCCTCACTTGTTGGCTTAGCCACCAGGTTGTCACCACCACAGGCATTCGCATCTCTTGTGGATCAGAGCGAGATTTGCCACCATGCGACCAGTTTGATACCAGGACGGTGGCGGATTATGTTACTGGTTTACTCCTAGCTGGGCTTCCTTTTGGAAACGCCGGGCTCCTTCTCAGCTTGGGAGACCCTGCAGGGGGGTATGAATACCCTATTGTACATCACAGCCCGACATCCAGGAACACCTCCGAGCCACGATGAGACGCTAAACCGTTGAGAGGTTACATTGCATTGTATTATACTACATATAACATTACACAAAACCGTAGTATTGCTTTTCGCACTCATCACTTTATTGATTAAATTATTACCCCTTTATTAATACTTCGCAAAACATAGGGGGAAAAGATCATGCTACACTGGGCTGCCCAGTCTCACGTATTTACGGTCTCCAGCATATTCCCATTTGTTTCTTTTCCTGCCTTCAGATGTCACTCAAAAAATTACTTCTGTTCGCACGTGGACTCAGTTGTGACTTAAAGATCGCAGTTCTCCTCAGTTCTCACTGCCTAAATATTAAATGCTGTTACGTGACTGAACTGCTTTGGGTTTCCAAATTATTATTAAATTGATCCTGTACTGATTATTCTTCCTTACCGAGTTTTATTCTGATGCCGAAACAGGGTACCGGCTCTTGTGTCTGCATAGTCTAATTTCCCAATGCTTTACTGCTCGTCCTTCCAGAGGATTGTGTGGTCCCAAACACATTTTGCATTTCGCTAGTAAATTGTTAGTTAAACATGATTTCATTTTGTTTAAATTTCGAAAAAAGCCGTGGTATGCTTTTCCAAATTTATAATCCCAGTTACATTCCGGCCGTTCTCCATCGGAAAGAGATTTGGCACTACACGAGCAGATTGCTATTCGATAGTTCCAATTATGTATTAGAGCGATAAGCAACACTGTGGAGTTAAACTGGCTCCATGTAGATGTAAGTAAAGTCATCAACGTTTGAAGGTTAGTACAGGACAGTTGTCAACGTACCCACTGGCAAAGCGATGAGGTGTTTTGGAGTAAAAACTGAAAAAAACGAGTGGCTTGAAACTATGCGTGAAATGGCCATATCTGCTCTCATTGACGATTTGCCCAGAGGAATGCATCGCTTCTAATTCAATGTTCTGTGTCCTGATGTTTTCAAACGACATGCCATGTGAAATGCTAAAACAGTTGGTGTTTCTGAAAGTATTTGCTGTGTGATCGAAATTTATGTCTAGGCTTTTTTTCTTGGAGAGTTATGGAAATAAATTGACCTTATTGGTCACACTTCATTATAGACCCCACATAATCATCGAGAAAGTGAAACATGTCGAAGTGTTCTCAAGTAAAAACATCTACAACCTTGCGTTGAATGTTCTAGAACGAAAAGTGATGAAATATGATGTATGAGTGACAACGTGAAGTATTTAGATAAGAAGAATAGGCCGAAAAAAAACGTTAATACTCTACCAAAACAAGGTTGATAACAGTTAGCTTTCCAGATTTCAGGAATCCTTTTTGAGCTCGTTTCTGAACCACGAAAAATTCATGATTTCCTCGCTGCACGATGATTCAGTACTGTGTTCTCATTGTTGTCGTCGGTGTGATTCGTCGAAATGTTTCACTTTTGAGGTGAACCGTACGTTTCGTTATTTATAATCACCCTGCGCCCATGGCCCACTAAGCCTTCCATCCTCCCAGGGTCGGCAAATTGGTACCAGACTTATCTGGGTGGATAGCAGCATTGGCTCGATACAACGGTAGGCACGCGAGTTATTGTAAAAAGCGCAGATAAGCATTGAATTACCTCAAACGATGCTTAAAGATGTCGAATTTATTGCGCGTCTCTCAGCGGTAGATTAACACCGGGAGATTTATTCTTCATTTTTTATTATGAATTAGTGCCACAAAAAAAATCATGGACGTCATTTGCTTAGTCTCCTATTTTTTGCATATTTCACTATCCAAACTTTCCAAAATTTGTTTGTTTTGGACTAATTATAAAGTACTTTTGAAAACTGTTTTTATTTGAAATATAACCACAATGACGCTGAGCTATTTGCAAAATGTAGACTCCAGCTCAGATTCGAACCCACTGTTACCTTTTCCTAGTGCTCACGTATTACCCACTGCATCGCTCTGGCCTAGCTTTGCCTTTATTTCAGCCAGTTTTTTATCCTAACAGTGGTATAAGCAATCACCCGTCAATGGAAATGGTTTGAAGAGCACAAATCAACATCAAACCCAGTTAACCTGAGATTGCAGTCGAAAGCCACAATGTATGGCTTTTTTGTTCACTGCCCCATGTTTTTTTATGGCAGTACTATGTGATATGTGAATACTATGACCGCTAATAGCACCGCTAGAGTAAAAAAAACTAACTGACAAAAAGGCAAAGCACGGGCCACGGTGGTGCAGTTGGTAACACTTTAGCCCTTGGAAAGGGTAGTCGTGGATTCGAATCTGAGTTTGGGCCTACACTTTGCAAATACCTCAGCATCGCTGCGGCTGTATTTTACATAACACCTACCATGAAAAAAATATTGGACCGTAAAAAACGTTATACCTGGTTGTTATTTGGTGAAATACAGTTTAAAACGGGCAAACACGTACTTGTCATGCAAGTTTGTCAATGTGGTCATCTTCTCTTTGCAATCTTTGTAATACAGATAACCGTAGGTGTTTCATAAAGCTTCGTGAATGTAAACTGCTTATAGGGACAGCTTCCTTAAATGTTGCAACCTGCATGTGAAATGTGATCAATAAATACAAAGTACGTCATAGAATTGAAGACAAAATCGAAGTGTAATCGCATTTGCGCAAAACTCTTGAACGAAAGTTTCTGAATGTAGTGTTTTATAGGGAAGATGGCACGAACAATAAATTTCACCAAGTCGTACCGTATCGCCAAATTTATTTTTCTTATTATATCAATCAAATTCACATAATGTCGGGATCCCCGAACTTTTTCATTTAGTTCGTTGTCTAGTGTCCCCCTATCCACAAAGGGCATCGGATTGGATTTTTATATTGGGTCCGCTTCAACTTGAAGATCTTGTCGTCTTCATTGATGTCACTGAAGAGTCGAACCAGCAAGCCCGTTTCTACTCTCTAACATCTCTAGTTACTGATATCATGCGGAAATGACGGTTCCTAATTTGTGCAGCAAGCAGGAACAGTGATCACTTTGTAGCAGCGTTATCGACTTCATTCAGGCTCGTGGAATCACAAAACGAACCTCAGTGGGCGTCTGTGATGCTGTGGTTGAGTTGCGGACCAGGTTGTTCCTCGCTTGGTGGCCTGTTTATGGAGAATGGCCCATTTCGCCCTAGTTCTGATGGATAGTTTCTTGTTGAAAACGTGCACTCATGGAATAAAGTAATTTACTTGAGCCCAACCCAATGGCTACTATGGTTCTACGTTGTGTTTTTTCTCACATTTCTACACAAAAAATTCAGATTTTGAACGTACTGTACCTCGAATCACCACGTGCTATTGGATACTCTTACAGAGATTCAGCATTCTATGGACGAGATAACTACTTCAATGACGATAAGGTTATTTACTGAGTTATTTATAATACATTTCCAAACATCCTGCGCATAGACTGGAGTTGGATATTGATAGAACAACTAGGTTTAAAAGACTATGGTATATAAAAAGTTGATAGTGAATTTTACACGTTTTGCAATCGTTCGTCTCAAATGTGTTCTACCGCCTTACCGTGAGTAAACAGTGCTTACGTTCGTGTGTTTACGACACCTACAAGAGGACCACCTTCATAGTACATTGCAGTTTGACACCCAGGAAAAACTACTGACAAAAAATGGTACTAAAAACGCTGGGACTTTAATACAAACTCTTGGAACTCAAATTTGCAGTCTGACAAAGCGAGCTCATTTCAAGTTTTCATCGCAAATTGTGCCATAGCAAAGTGAATAGAAGGCAACACACAATCAACAATGTTGTTTTTTTCGGAAATAAACGATAATTTTTTGAAAACCAAAGAAGTCAATGGATTGAGGGCATCAAAGAATTATAGCGTAGGCATGCTTCATCTTTTTAGATCTATGCGTTTTAGTGTTTACTTACATCTCACTGTGGTCAACCACATAATGACGCTACTCTTAGCACTTGGAAGTATTTTGCAACTTACGTTGAGTGTATTTCGGTATTTCTCTCATTCCGACACTGCATGTGATAAACATGTGCGATAACAACAAAAGGAGGTGAAAAAACAATGAGTTATGGCGTCAAAATTAAATTATTTATATATCGCATGTAATGAGTGATACCAATTTCCCGATAGCTCCCAACAATTAGAGGGCTGGAAAATTGGAAACTTGGCAATATGGTTGGAGAGATTTTTTTTCTACCTCTATGTGAGCATACTTACTTATCTGGGTGCTTGGATGCTTGGAAGGCCCATCTTCACTTGTTGTGGAGGTCCCAGCATAATTTACCATCGTTTGTCTCCGGAGCAATCGTCGCACGTACCGGCTGTCTGCTTCGAAAATGGTGACGTCGGCAAGGTCCATTCCATAACCCTGAAAAAAAAGATGCTATCTGCGAGTGTAAATGGCCGAAGATAGCCAAGAACACGTTCGCCCGCATTTTAGATGGTCTTCCAAAAAAGAGCGTTGCATTGTCTTGGAGTTTGTTCTACTGTTCTTTTCGTCTATATGTCATCTGTTCTTCTTATTATGTAACCAGCCCATTTGTGTCTTGCTATTGATGTGTATTCTCTTGAATTTCGAGGATGGGGTAGGTTTCGAATATCTGAGCTGCACATTCCTGCTAGACGTTGTGACTCTGTGGATGGTACGCAAATTTCTTGAAGTGATTGAAGTATCAGTACATGTTTCTGCTGGTGTGGTGGTGAGCGCGCTACTCCCTTCATGTTCTTTTCTTGGTGAGCAGCTCCTCAGTGGTGATTGAGGTGCGGTCTGAAGTTCTTGTCTTAGAATCGGGTCCTTCTTTATATGCCAGGTGTATGAGGAGAGAATTTTATTGAAAATATTTTTGTCATTCGTGATTTATTCCTATTTTCTTTGAAGATGAGAGGAGTTTTCTTTCAATTTGTGGCTGAATCGACTCTTTGCAGGAAGAAGGTGGTGGTCAGATCCAGTACAGCATCCAGGTACCATTGAAATTTTAAAGAATCACCATTCCCCTGTTCATGAGAATGTGATCGATATCCACAAGAGTCATGTCCTTAGAGGTTTCGCACTTCCATCGGCGATTTTCTTTCTCCTCGAAAAAGTGAGTTTCCGTGGAAGGAAGATGATGCAGACTGAAGTCCTACAAGACGGTTTCCGTTCTTAATTCGTTCCCCCTCTTTTGAAATTATCTGTCCTATAACTTCATCGATGCTGAGATATTTGCAAAACTCTGGACCGCAGGTGCCTATGGTGGGGAACGAACGCGCTACTGTCCCTTCCGGGGAGTAACGCGTTCACCACCACACCATGTGTGGTCCTTCGTTTCGCCTGTCTCTCAGCTAGTTCTATCGATCTTTTTTCTTACGTTGCTACGTTACGGAACGCGTTACTCCCCGGAAAGGACAGTAGCGCGTTCGTTCCCCACCATAGGCATCTGCGGTCCAGAGTTTTGCAAATATCTCACCTTCGTTGAAGTTATGTTTCGCAATATACCCTGCCATCAAAAAGGAGTAGGCATTAAGTAAAAAGATTAAAATTATCTGCCCTATATTCATTTTCGTTGTCCGTTCCTAATGCGGCGTAAGCCTCCGACCACGTATTTCTAGAAGGACTGCCCATTATAGATTAATTTTTTCAAACTGCCTGCGGAACCCGTTCAGTTCGCTTTTATCAGCTCTATAAGTTGGTAATTAACAATTGAAAATTTTGACTTTCTTTTGGCGCACAAGTTGGAAACAAGGAGTGGCCAAGCGCGGTGGAAGGATTTCGTATCCGATGATATTAGATGGGGAATAGATGGGTGTACGACAAAGCCAACGCCCCCCTCCTTTCGTAATGAGAATTCCTACCTACGAATGAAAAAGGATTCCTTCATCTCATTGACGTATGTCAGCCTTCCTTTTTACGAAGAGCGTGAAGGTGGGCGTCTGAAGAGACTGTTCTTGCTTCATAGATACACAACAAGAAACAGTCCCCAGGTCGCGTCGCGCTCGTTTTGTCCATTTTCAGTGACGTCCTCTGCAACCCACAATTTGATCACCTCTCACTGGTTGTTCCACCACCCGACTTCGTAGACGGAGGCGCTCAGCGTGCGGGGTACCGAGGGAGGAGATTTGCTGCTTCAGTCAATGCTCTTGAGAGACCTTCGCTGTCATCCTAGCCGAGGGCTTTCTTAAGTCGTAACTACCGCAGGTAGTCGCCCCCTGCCCCTCGCCCACCTTACTCCTACCCTCGTCCCCCCCCCCTTCTGGGTCCCAGGAAGATCTCACACCATGCGGCTAGGTTGATGCTTGGTTGATGATGGAACGTAGAATTGGTTTATTCTTAAATGAGTTTCTGATCTAGACGCCACGTCCTTTCTCATATTGAAAGGTCCGCTGGCTAATTTATCCCTTCCCCCTTTATATCGCTGTCCGACACCTAGAAACACCTCCCAGCCACGATGAGGAGGTAAACCGTTGAGAGGTAGGGATACATAGTGAAGAAGCAAGCAAAAGTGAACTGTGCTATATACGAAATCACAATGTAGAAGCTTAAGACAAAGAAGTAAAACCTCTTCTACTTGCTGCTAAGGATTTGAAGAAAGTCAGTGATGGAAAGCGGATAAAGGCATTGATATTTCACTGTTTTCTAGTGAGATATCATGATTTTGCTGTTGCAGCTTTCATTCACTTTTTCTATTTGATGTTTAAGGGCCAAATCGAAATGCAATCTACTCAACCAAAGACTTTCATAACCTCAGTAGACAAAACCTAATAGTTTTCATGTGCAATAACCGGCTTTTTTAAACACTCGTTGTTTTTTTGTGTCTGTCGGGTCAAAAGAGAAATCAGCATTGGCTTTGATGCGATATCATTTGTGATCACAAGGCGCTACTCATTGCAGTTTATTTGTGTACCATCTCTCCGGGTTGGCAAACAGGTATCAGACTTGTATGAGAGGATAGCAGCATTGAATCGATACATCGCTAGGCCACTGCGAGTCATTGTAAAACTCCGATTGCATTCAATCACCTCCAAACGATGCCTAATGAAGTCGAATGCATGGCGCAACCGTTAGGAATTGATCAACGCTGAGAGTTTTGTTTTTCATCCTTTATATAAAGAATATTAATTCTATGGAGGACGTTAAATTGCGACGCATGGCTTAAATTAGGAAATGTAGACTGTCAAATAAATGTTCCTGTGAACCAGTTTGAGAGTGCAAGTAAAGGTTGTGGTGGTAAGATTTGATAACCGTTTCATTAGGGAAACATATTAAAGCATATTCATGAACATTCGCTGCGTAAACGATAAGCTGCTTTGAAGAAATTTGCACTGCGATCTGCCATCTTGCCAAGTCGAAAAAACTGTCTTTAAATGTCGAAAACTTTATCGCTCAAGCAGACACATTTTTTGGCATCTCCTTCATTTCCACTCCTCATAGAACATCCATGTCAGGAAGTGGATATGTGAGTTAAGAAAATGTGTGCCAAAAAGATATTTTTGACATCATAGACCTCTGAAAAGGACAAAAAAAAGTAAAAACTTTAGGTTCAAATGCAGTTCGGCCATCTCGCCTTGCATTATCCCACGCATGCACAGCAAATCGTGAATCTCCGGCTTTGTGCTAATGGGATTAATCAAGTGTGATGTTATATCTAAGGTCATGCAAAAAAAAACCATTGGAACTTAAATATTTTATCAGCAAAAGGAAAATTTGTAATTTAGACAGCACTGGACAATGTACTGGCGTTGAAGGAATTTTTTCCAGAGATTTCCTGAATACAAGAACAAAGATTTCTACATAAGTGGTCAGTTGCTATGAAATCCTTCCTTAGCTGAATAATTTGACCGGTGAATTTTGACTTATTATTTACTGCCTAATCTTTTTAATGGCAGAGTATATTACGAAATATAACTCCGGAGTTTTGCAAATATCTCAGCATCATTGAAGCTATATTTCGCAATACACCTTGCCATTAAAAAAGAGTAGGCAGTAAATAATAAGTCAAAATTGTGATTTTAACTGTAGCCTCAGCTTAACTGGGTTCGTTGTCGATTTGGGCTCCCCAGATCAATCCCGCTGATGGGTGATTGCTGATGGCAGAGATCGATAGAACTAGCTGAGAGACAGGCTAAACGAAGGACCCGCATCGTGTGGTGGTGAACGCGTTACTCCCCGGAAAGCGTTCGTTCCCAACGCAGGCACCTGCGGTCCGGAGTTTTGCAAATAACTCAGCATCATTGAAGTTAAACTGTTATAGACTTTTATTTATTTGATTACTAAGATCATTTTTTCTTCGGAATTTTATGATTTTCGCGCTGGCCCGTTGTTGAACCGTCGGCTTTTGCAATTGTTTTTTGGTCCAGGACGACATCTTGGCTAAGTTCACTTTAAGTTACCCTGCATTGAAAAGTCGAACCAGTTTCCAACTTGAGTGACTCTGTCTGTGGGATGTGTCCTTTGTTGTATACCGAAAATCAAGAAAAATACATGCCTTTTGTCCTTCAGTAAATCAGGGAACTATTTATAGAGTAATAGGATAATAGCTAAGAATTCTTTTTTACAATGTTTATTTCAGGTGAGTCATATGGTGGAGTTTATGTTTCTACTCTTATAAAACTTCTCATTGAACTGATTCAGGTTAGAATGTATGGCCCTACTGTTGACCTTTATCTCAACAACTAATCAGTGAAACTCGATTCATTGTAGAACGGCACATTGTCTTACATCAAACTCGTCCGAATTGCTGTTGGAAACGGAGAACTAAGTGTACAGCAACAGATAAATTCCGCCGTTGACCTGCTGTACTACCGAGGAATGCTCGGGAAGCAGTAAGTATAGTCGTTTCATCTGGTAACGTTGGATAGGGCTATCGGAAATGCGAACTGTCAAATGACTTCATGTCTTTAGGGCCGTCCAAGTTAATTTTGTTCATTCCACGGATATCTCTTTTACCTTCACTTTATTCCTGCTGCAGTAAGGTTGCTATTGATTAATATTGATCGCTAAGGTTTTCTAGAATTCTTCTAGAGATATAGGTTGATAAAAAACCTGGTTGTCTTCTTGTGGTCTGTTTTTTCTTCGTTACATATAGTGCTTCCAGGAAGTTCGATTCATTAAAAAGTTGCTGCGTAGGCGACTTCAAACCACCGCTGACTTATTGTAATTTTTCGCAATTTGTTCTCATTGACGACGAAGGAAATCTCAGTCCAAACAACCTCACACGCTATCTGAAAACAATTCAATGTGGCAGGATGATAGTCAGCATGGCAGTGGACTCAGTATGGGAAACGGCGTATGTTTAAATTCGTTTCTTTCACATTTTAGAAGTGTTTAATCCAGAATTTTTTCAAAGATTTTTTTTTAAAAATGGGACGCGCAAACCACAGTGGTTAGAGGTGCCCCACAACACACAGTTGGTCGAAAGTTCCACCTCGTTCCGTCTTTTATCTCAGGAAAAGTAAGCACTGCATATATCCTTAGTCGATAATTGATGTACATCTTGTCTTGAAGAATAAAGAACGTTGACGTAATACATCGGGTAATCATAATCTTCCGTAACTTCATAAACCGAAAACCATTGCTCTTGTTAAAAACAGGACACTGATTGAAATCCAGTGAACTGAATAAGAAGACAGGGTATTCTTGGACTTCTTGGACACATGTGAAAGCTGAGGACGGAGCACGTGAGCCATACTAGTGTCTATTTAACTAATCTCACCATGGTATTTTTCCGGGGCGCTCTTAAAATCAACAGCAAGAGGAAGCCTTTCGAAATTATGAAGTACTACAGACTGACCTTGTTGGTAGGATGAAATCAGGCGCTATGTCCGGTTCTACTCATGATGCACTTTCCGAAATCGGTGTTAAAAGATTGACCTCATATTCATCAGTAGTTGCTGTTGAGACTTAGGATGCGAAGACTGCTAAAGTTAGCATTGGAGTCCATCTCCTTCTTGACATCAACGCATGACATGACATCATGACATTTCTGCATGGTTACCTTTGCTATGCATCGGTTTAACTTCCTATCAGATATTGAGAAGGAGCAGCAGAGCTATGTTCCCGCAAAGGAGATGAAAAGCCTTGTAATTTCAGCACGACATCAGATTTTTACTGTTCTTGTCGATAAAATAGCTCAAGTAATTCTCACCGCTCCACATTGTTATAAGCTTAGTCTTAGTTGGAGTTCCTGAATTCAAATATGAGAATTCTTCTCAGCAATAGTGGATGCACCTGTGCTTTCCATAGTCTCCACCAATGAACACTTTCCATAGATGTGAGGAATTATGCAATTACCAACTACAAATAATATATCTCTTAAAGTAATAAGATACAACATGTTTTCTCTTTTTACTCACAATAAAACGATATATATATATATATATATATATATATATATATACATGCTGGTATATACATACATGCTAAGGGCGCGTGTGAATCAGTGGTGGGACGCACCCTGCAACACACACGTGGAATCGAACCTCGCACCTATGGCCCACCAAGCCTTCCATCCCTCCGTGGTCGCAAATTGGTACCAGACTTGTCTGGGAGGATAGCAGCACTGGTTCGATACATCGGTAGGCCACCGCGAGTCATTGTAAAGGCCAGATATGCATTCAATCACCTCAATTCTTAATGAAGTAGAAAGCATGGCGCATCCCTCAGGCATTGATCAACGCCGAGAGGTTTATCCTTTATCCTTTAAATACATGCTGCGGATAGAACTTCGTTTCTTACAGCAATTCGTCGTTGTACTCTTTTTGAATAAACACAATGTTTTGCTTCTAGAATTGATGTTTGTAACTCATATCAAGACCTCTACAACTTCACTGGATTAAGCTCTCATGGTTTAGAGGTATGCAGTTTTTCTCGGTTTACTTTCCTCTCTCAATTCAACTCACTTCATAATTGTAGTCTTCGACGTCATTTTCATTAAAAGGCATCAGGAAAGCATTTTCAAATCTGTGCACAGTGCTGACAAAGCTCACAAACATCAGAGGTTGGGAAATTGATGCCAAGCTTCTTTGAAGGGATGTGAAACGTTCAAAACGTCGTTAAGCTCCTGAAAGTCATTACACAGGCTAAATATGCATGCGGTTAGTTCAATGATACTGGGTCGATTGCATAGTGTTTCCCTACGCGAATTGACACCACAGTTTTGTCTTTTTAACTTCCGTGCGTTGATGACATTAGTAATGATATTAATAGTAGTACTGTATCACCTGTCACCTGTAGTCCCGTTGAACGTAGAGTGACTCGAGCGGGCGCCAGTAAGTCTTCCATTTTTCCCTGTCGTGTGCAAGAGTAGCCCAATGGGTTCTGCCCGCTTTAGGGACTCGTCGAGTATCATATCTTTTTTCTTGGCTCTTCGTGAACAACTCTGACCATCATGTCGGTGGTCTTCCTGCAGTACGTTTGACATCCTGAGGAATCCAGTTACTAACGGCTCTTGTCCATCGGTTGTCATTCATACGCATTACGTGTCCGGCCCACCTTCTCTTCCATTGTTTGGCGTACAGAACGGCATCTTTGATTTTTGATCGTCGACGCAGATCGGAGCTTCCGATCCCTTCCCTTACTTGCGTGGAACGGGATACTCCTACCATTGCCCTTTCGACTGCGCATTCAATAACGCTAGGTGACATTTCATCCTGCTTACACAGCGACCAAGTTTCTGACGCATACGTCAGGGCAGGAAGTACCGCTGAGTCCAAAAGGTGGGCGCAGAGTCGGGTGTTCTTTGTTATCTTCACTACATCCTCGATGCTCTTGAAAGCACCCCCAAGCCGCTCGTTTCTTTCTGCTCAGCTCTGGAGCTAGGTCGTTCATCATATTGATTTCCCGACCTAGATAGATATAACTGGAGCATTCGGAGATATTTGTTCCGTTGAGCGTGAATGGGACATGCGAAACCAATCCGTTCTTCATGAACATCGTTTTTTGTGAGATTTAGTTGAAGACCAATCTTTCCACAGGCTTTATCAAAGTCGGTAAGCATTCGTTCCGCTTGGCTAATGTTTGGTGTTATAAGGACGATGTCATCAGGAAAGCGAAGATGGTGTAACTGCCGACCATCGATTTTCACTCCCATATTATCCCACTCCAATGTTCGAATGACGTTCTGGAGGGTGGCGGTAAATAATTTTGGCGAGATGGTATCGCTTGCCTAACTCCTCTTTTGACATCAATGATAATATCGTCGTAGAATGGTGATACTTCGGTTGTGAAGTTTTTGTACAGCTCACGAAGAATCTTTATGTACTGAGTAGGGACTCTTTGACTATCCAGGGCTTCCAAGACTGTTTCTATCTCGACTGACCGTACTAAATCCTTCTCGAAACCCTGCTTGCTCACATGGCCCTTGGTCGCCATGATAAACTCAGACAGCCGCTCACCCTGTTCGTTCCATTCTAATCCGTGGGTCCCAATGTGACGTTCTTCACACGTTCTTCTTGGTCCAATCTTGGCGTTCAAATCTCCAATGATGACTTTGAAGAATGTGTGGTCTTCTCTGTAGAACTTCTCCAAGTCCATATAGAGTGCTTCGACTTCTTCTTCGTCATAGTTTGATGTCGGCGCGTAAACGACGAAGATTGTCAAAGCCCGAATTGTCCCACATCTTTTTAATCGTAAACGTCCGATTCGGGTTGTAAGTTGTTCGAATGAATCGTGTTGACGAGAATGCCGACGTCGCCACCTCCTCTACAGTCGCATGTTCCGAGGAATAGTTCTTCTCCGGTGTCATAGACGGAGTTGAAAGGCTGGCGTCTTCTCGTCTCGGCCAGGCCGATGACGTCGTACTTTATCCTTCTTGCTTGCATGAGCAAGTCTTCTATCGAGGACTCGGATGCAAGTGTAAGTGCATTGTAGGTACATATCGTCACCATAGTTCTTCGAAATCCAGGCAGCTTCCATTGGCCCTGAGATTTTAGCAGCCTCTCCGTACTCGTCCTACCCAACGCTGCGAAATTGGGGCTATTTCGGGTTCAGGGGAATGAGGCCCATTTTTTTCTTACTGTGTTTAGCATTTTGATACCCACGTATAGCTTGCTGGGCTCTGAACGTGGGGGGCTGGGTATACTCATGGGTAGCTTGCCAGGCTCTCCCAGAGTGGACATGGAGCTTATTTGCTGGAGGCGACTCCTAACCGCCTCCCGTATACTTCCCTGTCACTTGATTGCAGGCTTTTGGCCGAATTGACTCCTAGAATACAATCTGCATAAACTAGAACGCACCCACACACGCGTGCATGAATACGCCCCGTAAATGCAGAAAGTATATGCCAAATCGGCGCAACAGAAACAGGGACTCCATCCCCTGGATCCACCTGCCTCTCAGGGAAGCAAAGGTCGCTTTTCGTCCGCGATTAACCCCCCTATCCGCCACCTGGGGACGCGCCACGTAGCCTCGCGAGTAACCGGCTCTAGATCCCTCATATTAGGGAGATCCGTGGAATAGTAGTACTGTGATCAAAAATGTTCATAATAACAACATTATTAAAAAATGATGTTATAACTGAACCTCATGTTAGTGATGGTGTAATAAGTAGCGTAGTCTGTTCCCTTGCGGTTTGGTGGTAAGAAGGTATTACCACCTAATCACGACTTGCACGAGATTCCATCAATAGTTTTCCCGGAAAAACCTCTGAAAAACCACATTTATTAGTGTAATCAAGAGTATATGTATTCGTCGAAGTTCATCGTTTTATGCATGCTCCCGGAGATATGCTGACCTGAAGTTTATTGCTGAAGGTGACAATTATTCGGTCTTCTATGTAACTGAACGATATATGAAACATCGAGAAGTGTATAGGCTGGTGAGTGGATTATAGGTCTTAGAGCCAGTTCTCAGCACTGAGTAATCAATCACTAGCAGAAATAGATTGCTCGACTTTGTACGAATTGCCACGCGGGACTTCTTGACGTTGCCACAAAGTAGAATCTCAAACCTGAAGCTTGCAAATTAAACCTTTGTATACAGTGATCACATTTATACAATAACAGCGATAAAACAATACCAAAATACTGGAGGAAACAAAAAGGTGACCGGGTTAACAAGCGAGGGCAAAGTGGCCGGCGCGCGAAATCTATTACATGAAACCAGAATGAGAAAGAAGGTGGAGACTCTAAGAGAACTGATGATACTGGATCGACGTATAGAGTAACTAATGAAGCTGCTTACAGCCGTTCTATAGTGAGTGACGTTTAGCTAAAGTGAGTCAAGCGATAGTTCCTTGAGAAGACTTGTTGAAAGTTTTCTCCCACAGTACAACCTGATATAGTGATTTAAAGCATAATGCGGTGGCCGCCAGGACTTACATGGGATAAATGGCATACCAAGCTCTCGGTGTTGATCAATCCTTGAGGGATGTGTCATTAATTCGACTTCACTAAGTATCGTTGGAGGTGAATGAATGCATATCTGGCTTTTACAATGACTCGCAGTGGCCTACCGATGTATCGAGCCAGTGCTGCTATCCTCTCAGACAAGTCTGGTACCAATTAGGCGACCCCAGAGCGACGGAAGGCTTGGTGGGTCATGGGCGCGGGGATCAATTCCACGTGTGTGTCACAGTGGTGCCTCTAACCACTGCGCCACACGCTCCCTTTGCATAAATAGGTACGGAATATTCAGTATGTATGGGGAACTATCCATAAATATATCGCATAAGACAAGGATAGATGTGGTTGCCAGTAAACAAAGTTAATACATGAAACGTGCGGTAATATACAAAATTGGGACTATTTGGGAAGTATTTGATCTAATAAGATACGATATCAGAATGCGTCATATAGGTGGTATCAAATGTGGATACTTTCATGTTCCCTTTTTACGATGCGTACACGATCGGGCGCAGCAGGCCTTTGGTTTATTCGTTCGAGACTATTTCGATTTCGTTAACTTTGGCGAATACCCTTTGCTTATTCATTAGAAACAAGCACTCAATAACAGATACAGCTGAGTAACCTGGCCATGAACACGTCCACTCGTTATGTAGGGGTTGTCACTGCGCATGCTTACCTCGTTTAGTGATCCACTCTGCCGTCCGCCTACTCATCAGGTGTCACAATATCGCAGTAATTGTTAATTTGATCAATCAAACACAGATATTGCTGGTTTCTCAGTAGGCTGTGGTTTTTAAACTGTTATTTTTTGTTTTTATTTCATTTTGTTTTATTTGATCCGTCCTAACACCCATTGTCCGGTTCCCAGCACCTCTCAAATTCAGTTCGTTTCCTCGCACCCATTGTCCACGCAGATCTTCCAACTTTGGCTTCGTTGCTGCTTGAGGATTTTAATTTCATCTTTAATGTCGTAGAATGCTGGTCGAGCAATTTTCCCTGGAGTCTTGGAACAACCGGGCTGCAGCGTTCCCAATTGGCTTGCAGAGAGTGAGTTTTTCCTAGACAAGTCTGGCACCAATGATGATAGGCTTGGTTTGCCCGCAGCAGAATCGAACTAGTACCATGCTCATGATGACGGACATCACTACCACTGTGCTATCTTCCCCATCAAAATGATTTTAGCTTCCTCTTTTGCACCTTTCCCTTCAGCTTATTTCCCGTAACCGCTGACATTCTTTGGTAGAATTAGGCCAACCATCTACTTGAAATGAGAGATGTTGCGGGAAATAATTGTTAAAAGTGGGACAACGACGGCTACCCGCTTTCACTCAGATGGATGCATGTTGGTGACATGTGACCATTGTCTCTACTTGCACTACATTGTTTTACAGATGATTTGATAAAGACTGTGTATACAGACATAATTATAAGCACTGTCTTGGATTTAAAAATCCTGTTTATTGACATTGTAACGTGCCATTATGCAGTGGGAATCCCACATTATTTAATGAACTTGCAAATTCATAGATAGATCATTCGACGTCGATTAATCCCTGAGGCATGACCCATGCATTCGACTTCGTTAAGTATCGTTTGGAGGTGACTGGATGCATATCTGGCCTGTCCCGGCGGTGGCCAACCGATATGTTGAGTTAGTGATACAATCCTCCCAGAGAAGTTTGTAATCAATTTGCTTACCTCCGAAGGCATAGAAGTTTTGGTGAAGCTAGTGTGCCAGGTCCAACCAACGACTACGTATTTATTGCAGAACACCTCTTACCACTGCGCAACACACGCCCCACATAAAAGGACGCTGTATTATTAATGACCCGACTTCAGTTCTCCTACCAGTGAAGACATTTTTTTTAACCAAATTTCTAGTAATGATGTAGACGTGGCCCAATGTTTTTGGCGAATGGGGATGTATTCGTTAATGTTGGAGTAGATGCAGGAAGTTTTTTCTCGCTTGTTAGTGTGCTGTACCCTCTATAAAAGGCAGTGATCGGGTCAATAATGCTTTGGAACTACGTTATTATTAGGTCTTTCGGAAAATAAGTGCTTTTATTTTCAAACTTTAGTTAGATTTATGTCTCGGTAAGCCAGCAATCACCTTCCGGAAAGTGTAATACTGTGTCTCCAGTTGATAATTCCATAACGTACGTAATAATTTTGTATTTCTCTCTGAGGACATTGTATGGGTTTTTTCTTTTACATGGTTCTATCTCCAGAGTCGCCTTTCCCTACCTCGTTCAGTTATCTTTTCAGTGCTAATGTTAAATTCTTATAAACTGCCCTGTACAATGTGGATTTTTCGCTTGGGATTTTCCAGATGACCACGGAACTCGCCCAGCTTCGTTCCAGTTCACTGATCGCAGAAAAACGGGGGCTTAGGTGGCCTAAGTCGTAGGATCGAGCCAAAGAAAATCTAGGTCGCAAACACGCATAGTCATTGCTTTGTGCGTTCCTAATCTATTTTATAAAAGCCCAAAGAAAGATTTTGGTCATTGCACACTTTTTTGCTATGTGGTGGTCTTACAGACTCGTGTTGGGAGTCACCAAATGCAATGGCCATGCGTCTATGCATACGTCTGATCGCGATTTTCGAATATGCTTCTAATAGTACATTGTCATTCTTGGCATAAAACTAACAATCTCTGGCTGGTATTCCGGTAGAGAAACTTTTAAATCTTTTTTAAACCTAGATAAGCCCACTTTTTTAAACGGATTCCCTACAGTGAGATGAAACACGATTCCCAATAATATCTCATCAACAGAGTGAAGAAATGAAATAGAAATTAGGAATTACAATGTAGCAAGCAATAAGCCTAATGTTGGAAAACGCAGAAAAAAATAAACGATGATTTAAATGGTGAAGCTGGAAAACGGACGTGGAAGACGGTGATGGGCTCAAGACGAATGCGAGTCAGTGTACAGCAAAGCGGAACTCTTAGACAAATGTTCAGCACCGGATCGAATCATTTCGTCGACCAAGGGGTAAGTGATAACCTGATTTTTCACGTTTTCTAGTTTTAGTATATTTGAACCAGACTGACAAATTTATAGCAAGGACCCGGTTTTAGTGATGATTTATTCTTTATCGAACAACGCTTTTTTTTTATTACAAAGGTTTCCCTACAACTGCGTCATATCCTAATAAGTAGTTCTTCACTTTAGTCCTTATTCAACAAAAAGTCCACCTTATGCTATGGATGGATTCTCTTGCTATATGGACTTGATTACGCAGACTTACCTGAATCTACTAGATGTTGGAACCGCTATTCACATCCCACGATTTCTTCCTCAATGGACTGATTGCAAATAAGATAACTTTAACTATCATAGATTTATAAAGTAATTGTTACAACTGGATTACTGTATTGCATTGGTATATCAGCAGAGAATATAGCTTGGTTATGTCAATATAAGCCTTTGATAAAAAAGTGTATACGTCATTTCTTTTGGAATACTAGTGGTAATAACGTCAAAGTGAGCGTTAAGAGTTAGCATTTCTAAGCTTCACATGTGTTTCACTAAGTTAAGATTCTGTATGTTACTCGCTTCTTATTTCTTCTTTCACCAAGATATTACAACACACCTGAACCCAGTAAGGCAATTATTCTTTGTAGATCCAGAAGTATGCGGTTCAAGTTGTAACCCAGAAGGTGGTTGGGTAGATTGTACAAAAAGGGTATTCAAGCCAGAACTCTTCTTCAGGGCTTATTTTTTTGTCGCAACCGATTTTACTTTAATCTTGGCGTTCCTCGTCTAGTTTTTATAATCGCTATAAACCTACGCATTTAGCCTCTTTAAGCCGATTGACCGATCGCTATAATCGCTGCTGTCATGTGAAGGAAATCCTATTTGCAAACAAGAAATCTCCTTCTGATTCACAAGGGTTGGCTGGTAGTTATGGAAAAGATCAGGCATGCCTTAACACTGCGGTATCGGGATTCCTAGGAAGGTCACTTTTTGCTAACATTGAAGATTTCACTGAGGGCAGAAGACGATGGATCCGCATGCAATGGTCATCGAATCCACGTACGAGTCCAAATACCTCTATGGGTGGTGGTTATAAGATAAGAAAACAATTAGAGAAGGTCCTACTGTTCCCAGACGATACTGACGAGCTCCATCTAGACGCTTAACTATTTGGTAAAAAAATGTATTCCGTAATATTATACAGCTTTATTACGCAACGCACTTGGAATTTACACGTTCTGCTCTCATTTGGAGCTCGAGTTGTTTTTATGCATGGCTTCTTAACTAGTTGCTTTCGTGGTTTCCTGTTAAAATTCTAGACTTAAAGTTTAATGACGTAATAAGCAGCCTTACGATAGTCATAGCACTGACCCTTTCTTATCTAGAGCGAACCTTATTTGCCGCTGAATGTCCGTGCGCATTGGTTGAAGGTCACCTACAAAGTGTATGAGTGAAACTGTGAGCGCCTGTGAAGATGTCGACTATAGAATCGAAATTGTGTCCTACATAATTCAATTTGAGGTGATGAAAAAAACTGGTTGAGCCAGCTGTGTATTAATAGTTCTTTCAACTTTAAAAAATGGAAAATCATCTGAAAGGTCGGCTCATGTAAGTCGTGCGTTTTCCTAAAAGCTGCATAGAAGTTCCGCAAAACATAAAAATTCAACATCCTAAGCGTTCTTATCCAGCCAGTCAGGCGCTAGCCGTGAGCTTTCATTGAAGAAAGAAATAATGTGTAACGTCGAATGAGGTTCTTCTTTGAATAGTTGGCAGTAAATTCGATATCTTTCCTTACGCATTCGAAAGGAGGAAATCGCTATTTTCATTTGCAAGCAACTACATTAAGTTCCTTAAGCTGGTACATAAAGTCATTAGCGTCGTAGTAGCGCCTCCAATATTACTTTGACGAGGAGCTGTAATAGATTAAAAACCGGTCATAGTGATGTTGTCTTACAGCCCTTTTAACCGGTGATCGCTGTACGTCATTGAGCCCGAAATGGTATACCTCTGCTTTTGGTAGATTGCTCCTACTAATCTCAATGAAATCCCAGACTGTTAGCTTGTGAATCTATAGCGAACTATCAGAATTGTTTTTAAAAAATCTCCAATTCCTTCCTGCTTTCACGGAACAACATTCAAAGGGTGAGCCAACTATTGATGGACATCCCGGTTTAGACTAATTACGACATATTTACAAACGAACCGTATCTAGACTTTTTTGAATTTTAATAATACATAAGTATCGCTTGATTATGATGTTTAACTAATACTGCTCAAAAGCACGAGTAGCACAATGTTCAAAGGTGTTCTACCATACGCCATTGATCGCTCGCTTGAACTTCATGGTGAATTTGCATCAAATTTGTTTTTTGAAGTTTGCTTCGATTCAGAATGGCTGGCGACTTGTTGGTGAGCCAGTAACACTATAATTGAGCTATCACAGCATCCCAGTAAGAATTAACTGGCCCAATAATCAACAACATTCTTGAAGTAGGTAAAGTCCACAATTGGCAGCCAAAACCCACTCACAAGCCTAAAGATATTAATGCGTCGTTTTCTTGCTCTGCAATCGCGAGGTTGTTAAACAGCATACATTTAGTTCCATAGAAAAACACAATACAACAGTAGCTGACGTTCCGGCAGTATCGCCTTCTCCAGAGCCTGGAAGAGTATACTGATATACAATTTACTAGGCCAAACTCTTCAATAACAAAAAGAAGAAGAACTCCATGGTAATTACATGATCAACAGATTCTCGAAAAAACTCACCGCTTTTTACGTGACTTAAAGATATTCACCGAAAACGGATGTGAGGCAACAAGTAGATGAGAAGTGTGGAATCTGCATAATATGTGTAGTGAACTCATGTAAACAACAAAGAAATAAACGAATATAATATATTTACTGATTGCCAAGTATTGTTGTAAGCAATATTAAATTCCGTGATATGGTTTATCAGAGGGAATCAAATGGCAGTGGGGTGTGACGACCAAGCAAAGACCATTTATTCGTTCCACACATCCCTTATATGCAATAGTTATGAGACAGTCAGTTGGTAGATTTGGCTACGAGGGTTTACTAAACACTGGTCTGTTCACGACCTTTCCCTCTATAAGTTGTTTTGGAAAGTCTACCTGCATCTCCAACAGATTCTCAGTTAAAGGAAAGCCATATCATATCTCCCCTTTAACATTTATTTATCCAAAACAGTTGGTAAGTGGATGCCAAATTTTCCCGACAGGAAATCATTTTCCTACCACGTTTTTCATTTCTCTGGCGGTGACAGCTCATCTCTAGATTGATTCAATAAGTCAATTTCGGCCTGTCAGTGAAATCGCGCTACTATCATCAACAGAATCATGACACCACTCCTGTATTCAATGATCTTATCAACTCAGGTGGGACTCTTCGCAAAGGACTTACTGCAGTAATATTTTATGATATACATAAATATATATATACAAATTTGTATATATATGTATGTATAATGACTCCGTGTATGCCTTACCGTTGTAAAAATGGTGTAGCTGAACGTTTATTTTCTTTCTTGGAGTAAAGGAATATAACAGTATGGGATGAAAAGAGAGTGGAGGCAGCAATGAAAACCACTGAGCTACATATTCTGAAGTATACTGGCACAACACAGTGCCGGGACTTGTATAAATGTTGAATGCGGCCCATCGAATCGTTAAGTGTTCAATAAGTACTCCATTTCAGGCTACTCTTTAAAAATACTTGTCTATAATGGTGATACTGATATGGCGTGCAATTTTCTTGGTGATCAGTGGTTCGTTGAACACTTGGCTGCATCAGTTTACAACGCACGTTAGAGTCTCTTACTTTTTTTACTTTTAGATTACCAGACACTACTGGGATGGCCGTCCTTACTGGCTGTGCGGGGCTCATCATATTCTTCATTTTTCGGAGTTTCTTTTGGTTTAGCTATTGTGTTTCTTTGGAGTCGAGATCACCTACCCCAGGTCGTCACCACCACAGGTAGTCGCCGCCCTTGTGGATAAGGGGTAGATTTTGCTACCATGCAACTAGTTTTGTACCAGGACGGTGACGGATCCTGGTATTGGTTTACTCTTAGCTGGGTTTTCTGATGGAAACACCGGACTTCTTCTCAGGTTGGGAGACCCTGCCAGAGGGGTGAATCCCTCCGCCTCCGCAGTACATCGCAACCCGACACCCAGGAACACCTCCCAGCCAGGTGCTTAACAGTTAGGAGGGCTTTTCGAACTTTTCGTCCAAATCGTAAAAGATTGTTTTCACTAATCTTTTGTAAAATTATTTGTTTCTATCAATATGAGTTTAAGTTCGTCGCTACTTTTTTTAAAAAATGTCACTTAATCATGTAATGAAACCACCGATAACTCGATAGAGCTCTTTTTATTTCATAGAGTTGTTCTCCATACCTAACAAATATATGTTTTAGTTTAAAATAATATCGCATCGTTCTACATGAGAGTTATAAGAGAGATACGACAAATAATTCTCATCCGACGCTTGGTGCATATGCTAAATCCTGGAGCTATGCCAATATTACTATGGATTTACTTACAGTCAAAGCGAGACTGTAGATAATTTCAAAAGAAATAATATGGTAGTTTGTTTCTGACACTTTCATTTCAGAATGCCGGTCATTTTGCACCGACAGATCGGCCTGGTCCTACCTTACAAATGATGTATAATTTCGTGTACACCGGTAATTATAACAATTCATTACCATTCACTCTTGATGCGGCACCATTGCGACCTAAATTTAGAGCTCCTCTTCAGCCGACTTGTAAGTTTTATGTATTTCTATCTATGACTTCAACGAAGAGGAGCTGAAACGTATATAGAACAAACAGCGGCACATATAACGGCTCTTCCATTCATTTGAAGGCTTCTGTCTCACATCACCACATATTTCAAACAAGCAGTTAAACGTCATTATGACATTGCAAGGTTGCCAATGGCCTATTTAGGGACCGGTGTCAACTGTTAGCTGCTCAGCTACGAAGTGTGGTGATGTAGGACAGAAACCTGGTAGAAACGTTGTTCTAAAGACAAATTCAACCCTTTACTACAAGCGTTTTCTGTAGATACGAGAAAACAAGCTGATAGAATCTGGTACCTACCAGGAACCACGTATGAGCTCAATTTCAAGCAATATTCCGTCTATTTAAGTGGTGTGCCAGGAAATTATCTTCATTATCTTCATTACTGGTATGCCCTGTGTTTTCCAAGAGTAAGAAATTATTTCTAAAAAATTTTTAGTTTAAAGGTTGATAGAATCACAAACCAATCCGCTAAGTGACCCTCTCGTTTTACGGCTGAATGGAGGTCCGGGATGCTCGCCTCTAATGAGCCTCTTGGCCGTATTAGGTCCATTCCATCCAAAACCCGATGGTAACACTCTGTTTCAAAACGTGCATTCATGGAATAAGGTTGGCCTATTTACCCATCTCGGATATTCTCAGTGCTAGAGCTAGAAGTTGTGACACTACTGATTTTGTGTTCTAATTCCTTTAGGCTGCAAATATGCTTTTCTTGGAATCTCCACGAAACGTTGGCTTCTCTATTCAAAATAGGTCTATTAATCCAGATACCGTTTATGATTATCAGAAGGTACTTGTTAATAGCTCAACTTGCTTAAAAATTCAGTTCGGCATAAATCCTTAATTGTATGATTAATAATTATCCTTAATTAATACTAGTAATAATATCAGTACCATCGACTCTACCAAAAATCTGCAAACAAGTGACTAGAAAGTGCAGCATGCAATTTTTGGACAGCGTGCAACAAAAATAATTCCAGTCTGCTACGGTGGAAACCTACTATAACCCACAAGCAACACCTGAATGCAGAACACTGAAAATAACAATCTATATTTGAAATGCGCACAAGGTAATCGTGGGCATTGTGGATAGAGTCTCTTCCGTCCCACTGCTCTGGAAAAGATAGTCTCTAGCGAAGTCGACTCAACTTTCTTAAAGCATAACCAATGACCATAAGATTTGTCTGACTACCCGAATCGGATGAAACAGCAACAGCAATTCCAAGAAAAACCCGGTTGCAGTCACATCGCTGAAGCCAAACACGTAGTTAAAACCTCCAAGTTTCATATTCGCTTTCAAAACAATACTCTCAATGTAACCCAACGACTTCCTTTACCACCTTAATAGCAGTCAATGGATTCACATCCTACGTAGCAATTTCAATCTCTCTTTCCCACCGCTTCATTTTTTATGCACTGCAACACTGTCCGCAGAGACAATTAGACAGTATCTAGCTGACAGACAAGCGAAATGAAGGACCCGCATGGTGTGGTGGTGAACGCGTTACTCCCGGAAAGGACAATAGCGCGTTCGTTCCTCATCATAGGCACCTGCGGTCCAGAGTTTTTGCAAATATCTCAGCTTCTTTGAAGTTATATTTCGCAATATACCCTACCGTCAAAAACAGTAGGCAGTAAGTAAAAAGGTTAAAATTGTCTTGACGTTCCCTCGGTGGTATTGCGCAATTTCCAGTTGTTTTATGGCTTTAAGCAGGTGTCTGCTGCGAAATGGTAACCCTTTGCATTGCTCTGAAAAAACCCGAATCCACTGGATAAGTTATTAACACGACCACCTTCTCGGGCTTTAACAAGAAGGTGCGTTTGGTTACACTAAATAAATCTTGTATTTTTTCCTTGAAATATTGAAGAACAGATCTTTACGCCATCTTGCTCCTCAAATGCGATATCTTAAATTGTGTGGTTCACAATGCCTGCAATTTGATGGTCCGTTTTAGGACCTGTGTGCCCACTGTAAATAATAATCCTGTCACAATCTTAACCTTTTTATTTACTCCATATTTTTTTAATGGCAGGGTATGTTACGAAATATAACTTCTATAATGCTGAGATGCTTGCAAAACTCTAGACGGCAGGTGTCTGCGCTGGAGAACGAACGCGCTATTTTCCTTTCCGGGGAGTAACGCGTTCACCACCACACCATGCGGGTCCTTCGTGTCGCCTGTCTCTCAGCTAGTTCTATCGAGCAGTAAATAAAAAGATTAAGATTGTGATTATAACTATAGCCTCAGCTTAACTGGGTTCAATGGCGATTCGGGCTCCCCAGATCAACCCGTTGACGAGTGATTGCTGATGGCAGTGATCGACAAAACTAGCTGAGAGACAGGCGAAAGGAAGGACCCGCATGGTGCGGTGGTGAACGCGTTACTCCCTGGAAAGGATAACAGCGCGTTCGCTCCCCAGCGCAGACACCTGCGATCCGGAGTTTTGCAAGCATCTGAGCATTATAGAAGTTGTAATCCTGTCATTTCAAAAACCAGTCTTTCTAAAGGTACTTTCGAAGTCTTTTTGATAAACTCTCGTTCAGGATGATCTTTGCTTTATCAACAAGCTGCAAGTCCTTATGAAACGCAGCTGTTTGCATCGATAACAAGAGCGCGACTGACGAAAGTTTGTCCTTTTGGACCCTCGATGAAGTGAACGCTCTTTTTGTGTGCCAGGAAATAACCTTTTTCCCATCATCAATATCAGGACAGCTCTCTCTCTCTCTCTCTCTCATTGAAACCGTAAACCGTACAAATATGGATGGCAAAGAAACGTTGTCCCATTTTCGAATACGATATGCTCTTCCTGTTCATTATAGCCAGCTAATTGAACACGTTTTCATGCAATGAGATAGAGAGTGGTCGCATTCCGACAGATCTAGCCGGCATACGTAATGCATTATTTCTTTGTTGGTTGAGCATGTGCAGTAATTTTCTTCAACCGGGGCAACGTCGAGGTTGACCGAGTCAAATATCCAAGGTGCAATCTAACGGCAATCTTTGCCAAATATTTCGAACTTCTTTGAAAACTTCTCAACATCTTTAAACACATCTCTTCTCAAGAATAATGTGCTCTGGCCGTCATACCAAAGCCTGCTTGCATCGCTGAAGAAATCCCTGTACTTTCTCAATAACGCATTAAAGATCAACCTGCAACTGTAATTGTGATTTGTGATAACAAAATCATCACGTTGTGAGCAGATATGTGCGGTCTACGAAATTGTGCGTCCCAATGACAGTGATCGCTTCAGTGAACAGTTGCTCACGGATTTCGGGAATATTTTCCTCGAGGAGGCTTTTCATCGTAGGATGAAGCTTACACATTGAACTGACATAGGCAGTGACGTTAGACAAAGGAGATCTGGAAAACTGTTTAAAAAATTCTGCTCAACGCTATCGTAGATAGATATTGTCTAATTGTTTCTGCGGACAGTACTGCAGTGCACAGAAAAAACACGCACAAGATAGATTCTGCTAGGGAGCTGATAATACAGGTGTGAACGTCCTCGTTGTAACCGAGCTCAATTGGAAGACATCACTCGCTAGACGAAGTTTAGGATTATAGAGAAGTATCCCTCAGAATATACGAGAATTTTGAAGTAATCAGAGTTGGTATGGTCGTCCCCAACACGAGCATACCATGAGCAATGGTACCTTTAGAGGACTAATGGCCCTGATCGACTTGTACATTTGAGAAAAATGAAAACTTGCTGTCGACATGTTACCCATGTGGTAAAGTGCAGTGCCTATTTCCAGCAGGTAAGAGCCAGTTAAATCGTGCGATTCTTATTTGTAATAAAATCAATGTGAACTTCAGCAGCATAGAGGATATTTCTCGTTAAATACTCTCTATCTCTCATGGCTTATGCTAGCGAATAGCAAAACAGTAATTTTCAAACCGACCATCATTTAACTTTGGCAGTAAAATAATCAACACGTTTTAAATTGGTGAGCTTGCAGGAGGTTTGATAAACATAATAATGATATAAACCTCATGTAAGCTCGACAAATGAAGCACATGTTTCATGTTAACTAGGTATTTCTCTAGGGCGCGTGTGGTGCAGTGGTCGGAGACGCCCTTCAGCACACAGGTGGAACCGCGCTCCCATGGTCCACCAAGCCTTCCATTCTTCCGGCGTCGGCATATTATAGCAGAGTTGTCTGGGAAGATACCAGCACTGGCTCGATACATCGGTGGGCCAACGCGAGTCATTGTAAAGGCCAGATATACATTCAGTCACCTCGTGCTTAACGAAATAGAATGCATGGCGCATCTCTCATGAATTGATCAACGCCGAGAGCTTTATCCTTTATTTATCCTCTATGTATTTCTCCTTGTTTCTCTAATCTATTGCATCTCAAGTTGCTTGGCACAAGGTCAGCGAACCTGCTCCACATTGATAAATCTTGACCAACGGGCACGCCTGCGGATCGGTCCTGAAACCCAAGCCCTTTCGCTTTGATATTATTCACGCCTCACAGCTGTGCTATTTGACTGCAGACGATGCGTGAAGATTGCTATCATCCTTCCTCATTACTTTTCCTTCTCTCGTGGTCTTCTCCGCTTAAAACTCCTTCGATCTGCTTAAGCAGAAATAATGTTAGCTGAATTTTTAAGCTCTTGAATTATCAGCATATTAGAGTTGTAGTCAATTCTCATGTAATCAAACACGTTGGTAATCTCACAAATGTCTCAAATGCTTGCACTGTACACACTCTACACTCCACTGAATCTTTCTTGTTTTTGGTGTAACCTCTTCATCATTACGACATTCTTGCGCAGTGATCACGTAGGCACTTGCGCTATTGCTTGATGCTAACTTACTTGATACTTGAATGGCCCGTTCTCACTGGTTGTGCGGGCCCTAGCATAATCTCCATTTTTTGGAGATTTGGTGGTTAAGCCATTGTGGTTCCCTGGAATCCCGAGGCAGTCTGGCCAAAGTCTGCCCCAGGTTTTCACCACCACGGGCAGTCGCAGCTTTTTGTTGATCAGGGGGAGATTTGCTATTATGCGACTAGTTTGGTCCCAGGACGTTTGTGCATCCTGGTACTGGTTTACTCTTAGCTGGGTTTTCTAATGGAAACGCCGGACTTCTTCGCGGCTTTGGAGACTCTGCCATTGGAAGAGTCCACCGCTGTACATATTAACCCGACACCCAGGAACACCTCCCAGCGACGATGAAGCGGTAAACCGTTGGGAGGTGTGTTATTGCAGTTATACTAATATCGTTACATAAACAGTATTTCTGTCTACACTTTCATGCCTTCATAAACTTGTTACGTAATGCTCTATGTCATCGTTAGCGCATTTTCTTACGTATACTATTATTGTCCATTGAGCTAATGTAGTTTGTAATTTGATGTATATACATTTCTACCTTCACTGCGTGGATGTTATGCAAATATCATGTACATAAACGGCTTAATTGCCATAGTTTGAGAGTTGGCCTATCGCTGTGACAAGAAGGCCCACTTGGGAAAATTACCGCAGAACACTGAAAACTTCGCAAAGAGAAAGATGCGTTCTTTCATTGATAAGCTAACGCGAGCATGACAAATAACTTTATTCGGCTTCGACGTCTTCGACTTCCTCAGAGGTCCCATGGTCCGTGTGGTGTGCGAACACCACATCGAGAGCTCTCAGTATCCTAGAAAGAATCAAATAAATCAGCATTTAATAGAGTTCTTAAAAAAAACTCAAATAGGCCGCTGAATTCGCAAGGAAATCCGAGGACCTTCTTGGATGGCGGATGTGAAACAACGAGTCAAATAGTTTTAGTGATGGGATCCACACACTATATGAGGAAGGGTAATATGAATGGAATTTAAAAATTAGAGATCAAATTTATCGGGACCTATTGAGCTATTTAAATGATGAATAAATTGATAAATAAACAAACTATCCATTAAGTTGTTTCTATTTCACATGGCCCACCATCATACATTGAGTGTATCCCAGCAAATCGTTCACTCGGTTGGTGGTCACTAATTCGTTTCTGACCAAGAGGATTTTCGGATTATGGATTCGGATTACTTCAGATTTGCATATGGGTTCGGATGCCATTCAAAGAATTTGTCGTTTAGAGCAGTGTGGTCTAAGTTCGATATGACGAAATCGAATTCATTCAACTTTGAATCCAACGATAGCCCCTAGAGAGCTCTCAGATACTCCCCACTGAAGTTTCTAATTTCATGGATCGTAAGTAGGCTTCTCCAGACAATTCTGGCACCAATTTTTCATTATCGAATCAATGAGATTCCATTTCATTTAGAGAATGGAGGAGATATGCGCATTTCGCCAAGAGTGTCTAATTATTGCATTCCTGACTCAATACCACTACTTACTAACGGCGGTATTTCTATGAACCACTTACTGTGACCGTAACAATAATTCAAAAACTGACTTTCATTTAAATTTGGTATAACTAATTAACACGTATTCTTTTAATGATAAGCTAGTACGAGGGTGATAAGTAATTTTGTTCGGCTAATGTTTCGACGTCTTCGTCCTCCTCATAAAAGTAAAAAAAGTAAGAGACTCT